>JBAIZZ010000866.1:0-10845 GCA_037355905.1 Heliconius aoede | reverse complement strand
AAATGGTTACAAAGGTTCCCTACTTGTTAATAAATAGCGCATATTGAATTCCATCACCCACGCATGCGAATTCGAGCTGAAAGAAATACAGTGTACACATTAGATGCTCTCTGCCTACTCTGATAAGCGATATAAAAAGCGAATCTTAACAAATCAAATATTTTCTTCATATCGTTCTTTATATGTAACGACTTTTTACATCTAAAAGTAGGTTAAGAAATAAATAATAATTATAATAAATTCTAAAGAAAACGTGCGTTATTCAACCTGTAGTTTTCATAGTTAACTTATTCAGTCTCTATGAGGATATTTCAACAAAACAATAACAAGAAAATATCCAACCGGGGGCCGGATATTAAATAAATAAAATGTAAAATAAGGTCTACCATTTTAGAATTCAAGGCTGTAGTTCACAGTAAGAGAGGCGTATATAAATAATAAAATTAGTGTTTTAACTAACTTAAGTAACTTTTAACCTTTAGGCATTTTCCAAGTGCTTATTAAGTTTATTAAGAAAATGTTTTTCTTCAGAATTTACTTATATAAAACTAAAGAAGATCTTATAAAAAAAATAAGTTTCGATCTCATAAAAAAATATTTACGCATAATAAACAGACACACACTCGCATGTGTATCTCTTAAATAATACTTCTTATTTAATCAGCCTCTTATCATAACCGGTTGTAAATAAGGGCATACATGTTGTAGCGGTAGAACTCAAAGGAAGAAACGTAGAAATGAAAATATAAATTTAAATAAATGTTTATAATTTCTCGAGTAATCAAACCCGCAACCAGTCGCGTTTACAGTCACGCTTTGTGCTGCGTCACGACTGTTAAAATATCTATCTATCTATACATTTCTACTCTGAGATAAACCATTTCACAGAATTCACCATTTGTGCACTTATACAAAATGCACTTGCATAGAACATCCAACGTCTGCCGCTTCCGGTATTTTCAATAACCGTACATTTAATCATAACTGCTTTCCACTTATATTTGTTTAAAGCGAAAAGCTCGCTGTATATCATGTTTCCTTTGTAAAGTCGTATGATTATATTTATTCTATTTTAATATTTATAGGGTTTTGAGGTACAAAACGTAAAAATAAACCGTTACTTTGTTGTATATCTATCAAAACGAATTATCTTAAAATCACAGAGAGATATCCAGCTAAAATTAATATGAATGATTCAGATCTGTTCTTTATTATATATGAAAAAGAAACGAGAGACGAAAGTGATAACTTTTGATTGTAATTCATTTCATACGAAATGAGTGCATTCGCTTGCAAACTAAAGTTTATTAATTTTTATAAAATTGTATTTCCCGTTCACCCTGAAATTCGTACTGAACTCTCGGTGTGGAATCTGGCTCGCACATGGCCAATTTTTTGAAAAGAAACACTATAAAATAAAAGAAATTTTGAGCTTTAAAATTTGCATGTAGTGGGACCCGAACTCGCACCCTTGTATCATAGAATTATAGAACTTTCACGTAGCTTGAAGGGAATATTTCGGCACAATTGTGTAGAGCGCTTGGACGATTCCCTAAAGGCGCGAGCTCGAGTCCTGCTGCGTTCATATTAGCCGTAAAATTCACCTTCACATCAAATATTTAACATTTTTTAAGTGTAGACAATATCTTGCTTTTAAAAAGAAACTTATTGACCTTCTGTGAGTAGTGGAGTATATACACTTTTTTTTATGGTAAAGGACATGGCAAACGAGCGTTGCCGGTCTTTAAGGTGGGGTTGGACACCGGGGCCCGGCATCATCTAATGCGAAACGCAGTGGCAAAGGTCACTACTTCTAAGTCTGCCCATGCGTGTTGCCATTACTGGCGACGTGACTTCTTATCACACGTACTTTAGTCGCCTCTTACGACACCGACAGTACCAGGGTGATCTTGTTTTAGGCCGGGACGGCAAAAAATACGTACAATATTTTCATACTACTCATGTTACTTCAAAGTCCTATATATCCTATCTATACACATATATATACATATATATACATATATATATATATATATCTTATCTTTTCTCTTCTCCTTCTGGGTAAGATCTCTCGTAGGTCAAGTCCCTAGAAATTTATGTACTTGCCGATAGATTTTATTTAATAATTTAAATATGTGTATAAGGAATTTGAATTATAATAAGCTGTGTAGCTTATCATAATTCAAATTCTCTCATCTCTCATCTCTATAGAAATCAAATCTATAGAAATAGAAAAAAATATATTGAAATTTAATATTTTAATGTTACTTAGAAAAGAAACATATTAATTTTATAGAACGTCTTTATTTATCACTCACAGCCAGTGCATAGCAGGAAGTGGTCCCGCTATATGCGGGAGCTACGTAAAGCTACAAAATTCAAGATATATTTGAAAGGAGTTCAGAATAAAAGTTTGTCGTTGAAGTTTAACCTTTATTGCTCCTCTATCTCCAACGACTCAAGCTAGAGTGACTAACCGAGTTTAAAATACTTCATTGGAATACGACTTTAAACATTTGAAAGAATAGGTGTAGATCTATTACTATTATAACCATATCACTTTCTATAATATATTATTAAATAATTTTATATAAATCGATTAGTCGATAGATCGATTAGTATAGTAACTTAGCAAAAACCTGAATATTTTCTGTTGAATGTTTCAATATAATCTGTAACTGTAATATAATATATTTTTTAATGGAAAAGAGGCCAATCGTGGCACAGGGATGCAGATTATGACTGTAAAACCTGTAACCAGAATACGGCAGAAAGTCCAGGACGGAGAGTCTTAACACAAGTTTCCCTCTGCCTACCCTGCTGTGCGCGGGATACAGCGTGAAGTGTTCTCTATTAATATTAATTTCAGCTTGATATCTAACCGTGATCTTGACAAATACTCTTGACACACTGACATATACGGACAACAAAGTAAATGACCAAAATATCGAATAGGTCATATCTATTAGATATTACGTACGTACGACATATATATTAATTTTATATATTGGCGTGTCATCATTTAAAATTCATAACGTTATGTGCCAGAACCACCATTATCTATACTTTTTTAATATATACCACCACCACTCTTTATATAATATATAGACCTACTTACATGTCTATGGAATACCTTTTCTTTATACGTGACCTTGCAAAATCCTGTGTCATTTGTAGGTCAATTGTCAGCTCAGCTAAAATTTTTAGTCAACACTTACCTGGAACAAAATATAAATAACTTAGTAATATATTTAAAGAAGAGATAATAACATAGGGTAGGTTTTTTCTCCCTATCCTGCTACGTGCGGGTTACAGCGTGAAACTAAAATATAAAAAAAAGTATTCCAACGACCTAGACTAAGAATTCAAACGTAAGTAACTTGATAAGAACGTATGGTTTAGAATTTGTATGAACACCTACCACGTTAAATTTTGTATTCATTTTTAATTTTTTTAACATTTTACAAAAAGCTTGGAATATTCGAAATAAAATATAATAATACACTATACTTTGTTAATACGTTAGTATAAAAATAATATTCTTTAACTACATCATTTTCATAAGACATGGTTGACAGAGAATAAATAAAGGGTTGCGAATACATGTTGAGATCGCGTGCGGGCTTAATATTTTAGTTTGAGTGCTACATGAACAGTACACAGTCACATTTGTGATTTTTGGAATATAAACATGTAAAATGTTATTTCTACATCGCAATCATATTGCTGATTTTAATATCATATTTTTTCAGCATTTTACACTGTACTCCGTTGCATAGAGTAAAGACACTTCGCTGCCCACTTTTCACTATATTCTGGAGGCGTTGAATGGCGGAACTCAACGCCGCGCTTTGCTTCAACACCAGAGTGAACAAATAAAAACATTAAATATTTCATTTTCTCGAGTGAAAAATATGTTATCCTTAAAAGATATGAATACGGTATCGCTACCTCTTTGACGATCTTATTAATTATTTAATAATTAATCAACCTCACGCTATATCCTACACACAGCAGGATAGGCAGAGGGAACCTAATGATAAGGCTTTTTCCCTGGTGGAGTGAAGATGGAGTGCCAGAGTGGAAGTAATGGAGATAAAGTTAAAAGTGATGATGATCTATTATATGAAATAGAAAAAAAATACAGAAAAGGAAACTGCAATTCAGTGTTAACATTATCTGTAGCCAACTAAACTACACGTCTCGTAAAATAATCATGACGCGATCAATACAGAAATAACAACTTCTTTTATGGGGTGACAGTAACAAATGTAGGGCGTGAGGTCTTTACTTTGTGCCAATTTCCACCGAATAGAGCTATCAATAAATAATACAGACTGTTGAGGCACTATTTTTGAATTAGTTCTTTATTGGTTACCAGTTCGATATTTTTTTATTATAAGATAGCTTCACGTGTGATATCCACTGACGGAATGTTTCGGATTGCGGAGAATGGAGTCTTTTAACTAGGTTTTCTCTGACTGAAAAGGTGTAAAAAAAAAAATAAGATGAAAAATCATGAAAATCGAATAATTTAAAATATGTGTACTAATTCACTTATTTAAATAGTAGACGTATGGGTTCTAATAGTTAAACAGTTATTCTATTACAAAAAAAAAGAAACTTTACGTTTAACTTTTACTAACTTTGTTAGTAATTGTGAAAGTTTCAAAAGGTCATCGTAGTTCATAATAGATGAGATTCTCGTACTACAAAATTAAGTTCGTTATAGAGAAATATCTTAAAAGGTCACAAACAAATCACGTCTAGTCAGAATAGTGTTATCTTTTTTTGTTTGTGTATGAAAGCTTCGTTACGCGCCGCTGCCTTTGCTATTGGACCTTTTTTTCGTGTAAAGAAGTTGTATAGACCTTATATAATATGTATTTACAATAAATCTCTTTTTAAATTATATGTACACGCTTTGCCTTCATACATTGATAAAGTACGGATTTAGTTTGATTTAATTAGTATTAAAAGCAAAATCGTTAAGCTCGTTTTAACTTTTTATTGCCATTTATTAATAATTGTGAAATATTTATTTTCATTTATATTTTCATGTCTTCGCATTGTCGTCGAGGCGAGAAATGAGAGCGACGTTGAGTTTTGCCAATCATCAATCACACAATGCAAATCCAAATTCAAAGTGGAGAGAACAGTGTCTTAACACTAGGTTCCCTCTGCCTTTCCTGCTATTTACTGGGTAGTTAATAGCTTGGAGTCCGTTTGTTCGAGTTTGTCGTTATAATAATTTGTCAAAGTAAACTTTTTCCATTGACTTTAATTTTCTACTGTCTATATTGACTGTTTCGGTCGATTGGTTTTCTTTTGAGGAAAAATAATTCATCATCACCATGATTGAAGTCTTTTAAAAGCTTGTGCTTAAATCTATAAAAGTTGGAAATTATCTTGACAAACAGAGCAAAGTGGTCTAACGTTTCTGTTATGAAATAACTCTAAAGAAGCAGCTAAGCGCTTTATTCATTTGTGCCTATAGTCACAATGATTTAATTTAACTTAAACGAAGAAAACCAGTCAATATATGCAAATTGAAAGACGTCGGATAAAACTAGTTTACAGTATCTATAGGAGTCAGTCGTGCAAAAGTAAAGCTATTTTCCATTCCAATTACCGCTTAATGCATCCAACGTCATTAGTGGTTTTATATCGGCACGCAATTCGGTTAAATATTAATATTAAAAACGAACTGTAAACATCAATTATTGTAGAAAAAAAATTAAAGCAACGAATGAATCTAATGATCGGGTACTCGATAAATATTCACGGAATTAATTTAAATTTTAAGTATATGCATAAGTAGATATAGGTCCAAAATAAAAATATAAAAAAATTCAAAAGTAAATCTATATTAGGTTTACTTTTTATATTTTTGTTACTTGTACACTATAAACTTGTACATGACGGTTGTAGGTTTAATTCCCATCCATGGGAATGATTTTTTACATTTCCTAGCACAGGTAACAAGTTAAAACGCTTCTTGTGTGTGCTTTCGCCGCTCAATATCTGTCCACCACTCTCTCACCATGCAACATATGAAAAAATTGTGAAATTAAGTAAAAAAAAAGCTATAAAAGTAGTTTTACATTTACCCCAAGTGGGTATTCATTAAAAGTCCTTTACAAACTCTACGCATGGTCATTCTTTGTCAAATTCCAACGACGCTTAATCGTCGAAGTTGTGAGACATAAACGGTGGGATCGAAATGGAATTGCGAGAATAATGACCGTATAGAATGAAATATAAAGTTTGTGTATACATTTGTACTACCTATACACTTGGGTTCCCATTAAGACACTGTCGTGGGACAACGTAAGTAAAAGTCAAATTATGGGTGTCGATAGAGATAGTCGACGGAAGGATTTAGAAAAATTAAAATGTCTGTAGATATGATTTTACAAAAACCGTTAGAAATTTTAATAGATTACACCCACTGAGTGCCAAAAAATACAGTGTATTTTGTGGGAAGTTTAAAATTTTTTAATACATTAAATTTTTTTGAAGCTTTAGTGGAACAGCGACACATAGTTTAACTGAAAGCGCAATCGTTGGGGTTTCATTTCTACTCTAAGGAATGAATTATGTACATTTTCTTTGCTCTGATGCAAGGAACTCCTTCACTTACTCGATAATTGGGGTCCACAAGGTTCCCTCTGACTACCCTACTCTATACGGGTATACGCTAAATTGAGTTATACAATCAAGTATGAATGTACTGAAAATTCAATTTTAAATCAATTAAAAGCACTAACGCTTAATTAAAGCATCGATCAAAAGCCGTTTCAATGAAAAAAGTTCAAAACGTAACATAAATACATACAAAACAGTAAACTTGAATAGAGAGTTTTAAACCCAGCTCTTTACTCGAAGGATTTTCTTTGATAAAATTCTATTAGCACATTCTGTATTCCTTGAAAGTTTTAAGGTTTCTTAGGTATGTTAAAGATTTTAGATCTTGAGAAGCTCAAACAAACTGCAAAGTTGTGTTGGTAATAAAGATAGGTTAAGTATTTCAATAGTTTAGGGATTCTATCGTATACACTTAATTAAAAATATATATAAACTAATAAATCATTTGGTGAAGCCGCGAGCGGACTTTAAGTAGAAAATAAAAATATTAACATTTAGTAAAGATATAGTTGAATATTATATATGTATTTTTACATGTAATTTAGTTACCAAACTATGAAGCTTAACGTTTTAGTTCAAAGACAAGCGCTCGGTCGCAGCTGAGTACATCACATTTAGTTGCCATTAATACAACCGCGTACTTACAAACACAAGTAACCTTTCAAAGTGAAATATAAAATCAAGTAAAATAAAAACTATTTTAAGCTATATACTTATTTTAATTATGTTTTATAATATATTTCTAAGCATAATTGATTACATTTGAAATAGCTCCCCGTTGTGTTCTGCATATGCAGAGTAAATTTTAATACTTCGTTCTTCATTTTCAGCCCAATTTTCTAGACATTTCATGTATTTCAATACCTTTCTTTTGCCATAAAGAGAAATGTATATATATATATAGTGAGAATAAATTTCCCCTTAATAGAAATCAAATCAACATCCCTTGGGTTTATTATCAGATACTGTGCTACTGTACATAAACAGCCTTGATTTATCTATTTGGTCTACTACAGCGACGAAAAAAAAAAGGAAAATATCATCACCTCGAGGTTACGTAGCGTAATACGACTATTTAGCTCTAGTGTTTACTAACTATTTCAGAGTTACCAACTATCTAACTTAAATAGTTATTGTATATCTAGCTTGAATAGTTCGTAAGAATCTTCTACGTGTAACTTAGGAATTAGATTTGAGGCGAGGTGCACTACGGTTGGCAAAGCGCAGTCACATTTATATTTATTAATATCTTTATTTTTTATTTTTAGCCAGGAAAATATATTATATTAATATTCTCTTTATTTTTAGTCCATAACTTAGACTTCCGTAAGTTAATTTTAAAACAGACAGTTTTGAACAGTGAACCTGCTAAACATGCGGGTTACAGCGTGAAGCTGAAAATAATAATATTGTCAGACTGTTACAACAATTACATAAATTAACAAAAAAGCTCTCGGGTAAAATGTGAAATTGGCCCACCTAATTCATCTATCCGGGTTACAAAAGAACATCTGCATCACCCTCTACTGAATTATTGAATCTGCGTTGACACTTCATTATTCAGTGGAATGCAATAATATGCAAATCGATGTTCCGAGCCCGGCTTGGTCCCCTCAACAATTTTACGGGACGTGCCACTCATATTTAGATTAAGATTTTATTTCTTACTTATCTTTGAACTACAAGATCGATCTGCGTTTACAGTATACTTTAATATGCCTATGTTTGATTTTTATGACACTATAGTGAGTCACAGACTTTATGAGCTTTCAACGACTTCCGGTTTCTGTTTTACAAGCATTCATTTTGATTGTTGGTATAAATTATTAGAACATATGTGTATGATATTTGTAAATAGTTATCGAAATTATGACACTGCCCGCAAGAGACTAGGTAAATTAGATAAATATGAAAAAAAAAACACTAAAATTAAACGATAAATGTAAAGAAGTTAAGAGAAAACAAACGGAATGCTTCTCGTCTTCTGAAAATGCTCATCGCAATCTCAGAAAGAGTCTTCCCAATAAATAAACAATATCTGACTGATCTGAATCTGATCTCTCTCAAATCTGATCTGAAGAGACTGTCTCTTTCCATTTCGCCATCGTGGTACAAATTTCAGGTAAATTTTAGTTTAAAATTTAAAAAATCATTGATCTATGCAACTAACACTTATATATCAAAACAAAAGAGTAAACCCAAAGGAAAATCATTCGAGATTCAGCTAGAGCCGATAAACGGAACAGATTACTACGGAACTGACGCCACAGTGTTATTGGAAACATATAAAGACATATAAAGGCAGTAAAACGACATAGTCTAAGATCTTATTGTTAGGAATGACAATTTAGTGACACAATCTTTTAAAGGTCAAAGGAAATTTTGATTTGATATCATAGTTTGTTCAGTTGATTTGTTACTATATACTTAAAAATTGTAAAATAAGATTCTGTAAGTTTAGTGGCTTATGTCTCCATTTATTATTTAAGCACTTGTATTTTGTATTCGCTCTGTCTGCCTTAAGAATTCGACGGAATGTGGGGAAAAGAGTGTCTTAACACTAGGTTCCTTCTGCCTTCCCTGCTATTTGCAGGATACAATGAAAACCAATAAAAATACACTAATGTAAATCATCTTTAAAAATAGTAAGAGGAAGACTTTACTCTAAATATAAAATATTCTCTGCTGTGATTATTCTATGAGACACCATAAAAGAAAGTAAACGACATAATAAAAATTATAAATGCTTCTGTTTATTGTAGCGCTGTCGCCGTCGGCGGGAGTAAAGATTTAAAGGTTTACTATATGATTTAGTATAAGCAGTCCAGTTTGTTAACTTCCAAAAAAAAATTGATTTAGATAAATTAAAATATAAAAGTAAGACAAGTTTTCAGTCGTGGCGCATTGGCACGACAAGCGACTGTACCCATTACAGGTTGTAGGTTCGATTCCCACTCGGAAATTTATTTATTTATTAATATTTTCATGTTTTCGCTCTAGTGTCGCTTGGCGTTGAAATCCACCACTCAATACGCAATGCCTCCAGAATTGAGCGGTAAAAAAGGGGGAACGGATTGTCTTAACACTAGGTTCTCTTTGTCTCCTGTGTCCTATATAGCTTATAGATAGGCTTAAAACTAAGAACAAAAATATAAAAGTGTTAAGTTAATTATAAATTTATTTAACCAACAAAACGGGGTGGCAGTTTACGGGCGAACTCGATAGCGATTTCATTAAAGCTGACAATATAAAATACAATGTGTAATGTAAAATACGAAAGATAATTAACACCCCTTTGAGATTGACGCTTATTATATCGTGAATAAAGAGATCCATTATAGTAAATACTAATTAATATACAAATAAAACGATCTGTTTAAATTTTATCATATGTATGGATATAATAAGTATAAAACATTAATCCAGGGATCAAGGGGATCTATTTGCATTGCCGTCATGGTGCAAAAGCCCAAGGGTGTGACTGTAACGCGGTGATTGTGGGTTTGATACCCACTCGAGGAAAAGAATTATTATTTATTAACATTTTCATTTCTTGGTTCTAGCACCAAGGCAAAAGCCTGGTGTTATTATTAGTTCCGCTACGCAAATTTGGTTGAAAGTGAGGAACGGAGTGTCTTAACACTGAAGAGTTAACTGAGAGTGACGGTGGTTTAATTTATTTGTAAGTTTCTAACTTTTCTCAATTTAAAATGTTTAAAACCTCCAAATGACAGTTAAAATTTAATAAAGATAATGCGCAAAACAAAGTTTATATACAATTATACTTTTTTGAAAGTTTTCTTACTGAAAACAAGTTAATTACAAAATTATGAATTTATTTTGATGAAGCCAGTCGCCGCTGATAGATGCAGGGGCACAAGCGTTGGAAACGCGACCGGTTCGGGATTCAATTCCCACCAGTGTAATGATAATATGAATTTTGCTCCTCAACACGGAATTCTTCGAAACGTTGGTTAAAAATGGGAAACGGAGTGTCTTAACACTAGGTGTACTCTAGCTACTCTGTTACATGTAAAGGTGAAAAAAAATATATAAATAAGAAAACAAAATCATAAAGTGAAACGAAAAAAAACATCACTCGTCTTATAAATATTAAACTCAAGAGGGATACAGTTATTTTTCATATTAAGCCGGTACATTTCGTTCAATAGAGGCTCTATGCAGATGTCCCACCGG
>JBAIZZ010000865.1:0-10851 GCA_037355905.1 Heliconius aoede | reverse complement strand
ATTTTAAGACGATAAATTCACTTTTTATACTATTAAGAACATTTAATGGTTAACATTAATTATTACTTATTTAAATTTTATAGCTTGACTAAATTAAGATTCTGAGCCACAATGGCCTTGATATATATTTATATTTTATAACAGGAATAAATTAACATTAAATTGTGATTGAATTTTATTTTCATTCTTTCTTACTAAAGCAAGAACAGGTAGAGAGAACTATGAGTTTATATATAATATATAAATAGGATAAAATAAGATTTTAAAATATTTCATTCTCCTAATTTTATACAAAAAAAATTAAGCTACATCCCACACACAGCATGGTAGGCAAAGGGAACCTAGCGTTAAGAAACTCCGTTCCCTATTTACTGCCGAATTTTAGAGGTGTTGCATGTTGAGTGGCGGCACTCAACGCCGCGCTTAGTCTTTACACCAGAGCAAAGAAATGCCAAAATAAATTTAATTAAATATTTCATTTCCTTGAGAGGGTATTGAATCCACAGCCGCATCTCTGTCACATTTATAGTTATATTTTGTGCCCCAGTGCCATAACGGGCATATATTTAATGCCAAATTTTACAGTAAATATATTAATTCATTTTGCAATACAGTTATTCCACCTTAAGGAACTTAAATAACAATTTTAACACAGCAGGATTTAAGCCCAGGTGGATCTTTGAACAAACTTTATGTTCAACATATTTTTTTTATGTTTTCTATGCAAATATTTTACAATACTGTTTCATGCTGCTAATAAATAATTTGAATGCTTACCTCCACTACTTTATTCCAGAATGGATGCATAACGTACACACTCAGTGGGCTTGTGTCCTTCGACATATACTGTAAACAATTAAAAAGTAATTACTTACTTTTTATTTTCATATGGTATGTTAGAGGGAAGATAGAGGAACCCTAGTATTAAAACTCTGTTCCACACACACTTCACATATTTTAAGACATTGCAAGGTGAATAGTGGAACTCAAATCTGCACTTAGTCTTGTTACCAGCATGAGGAAATGAAAATATTTCATTCTGAATCAAACTCTATAGCAGTTGTATTTATAGTCTGATGATGCATGCAAAAGCCTCTACTTAGTGTTTACATTTTTAGTAATGTTTTTACTGATTATTTTTTCTTGTAATAATAATTTTATTTAAATAGTGAATACCATTCCATAGATTTAATAAAAAAAATGGTATTTTATCTGAGATATCAGCGGATGAGAGCAGCAGAGCAAATATATTGTGTATTTTATTAATGAATATCTTTTTTTTTTCATATTTTTAATACGCGAATATTTTTAATTAAATAGCGGTTTCTTTCATTTTATATTAATTATATTATATTAATTATATTAGCCATATTAAAACCAATAAATAATATTCATGCAGCATTAGTTAAAAAAAATAAAAATCAGCTTCACGATTCACGCACACAGCAGGGTAGGCAGAGGGAACATAGTGTAAAAACACTTCGTTCCCCATTTTCTGCCGAATTCTGGAGGCATTAATTAAAGCTATCTTTAATTTTAACAACTACTGTTTATATAAGATATAAAGAATATTAGATCATACACAGTTATTGAGACATATAGATTTGTCCATGAATATAAAGGAAGTGCAATGGAATGTTGCGTAAAAGATCGATTTTTATAGGTTATGTTTTCTAATTAATTATTCTATCCAAATGAATAGTGGTAATTTTCTTCAATTATAATATATATATCTTAAATTTTTCTAAACATATTACAAATTACCTTGTAATTATCGAAACCCTCCAGATGATCCCGGCTGAGATATTTGTAATTGAACATTTTCACAATTATTTTTTATTAATACACGCCAATAAATAATAAATATACACTTTATAATATATTTTTTATAATGTAATTACACTTTTTATGATACATTTTTACATATTTACAATTTATTATGACAAGCAGCAAGTTGCGGCATTTAGTGAACTTGAAATTGAATTGAAATATGAAAATGCTGCATTGTGCTGACAACACTGTAGTCAAATGAGTTATAGAATATTGTTCATTTTTATAGCAACACTCGTAAATTAAAAAAAAAGTTTCCATTATTTGCATAATATTGTTTATATTTATTAGATAAAAATGAAATATTTATGTTTATTTTTTAAAGAGGATAGAGACGTGATTGAGGTAGGAATTTATTTTAGAATTTGTTTAATCAAAGAGAGTGTATCGGAATAAATTCGCTGTTCATTGTTTTCCAAATCGGACTTACCCTATCTTATTTTTAAATATATTTCAGTACGTAATAGTTTAAAGTAAGTCGCCTTTTAAAATATCATCGTAACTTGGAAGTTATGATTATATTTTAGAAAGTCGTTTAAAGATTTTAATATAATATTTTATATGAGGCCATTTTAGTAGTAATATAATAGTATATTGAGAACAGCATAGCTAGATGTACCTTTTTGAGATTAGCTAGATTTTGATTATTTAACGGATTTTGAGTTACTAGTGGTTCCAGAGATAAAAATCCGTTTATCCCCGAAACGGAATCTGGCGGCGGTGATTGAGACCGCCATGACAGAGGGGCACAAACGTGCGACTTCACTTCCGACGGTTGCTAGTATGATATCGATTTCCACTCGGGAAAATGAGCTCTCTCTGGGAGAGACAAAGAGTGGGTCGTTGAGTTGCGCGCAACATATGTTGAGTGCCACATATACTTTCTCGTCGTCTTAACACTAAATTTTCTCTGCATACATTGCTGTACACCCTATACACCGTAAACAGGAAATACAAATCATCAACTTTTTCTTTTGTATTGAAATAATTATCGGTCAATAGTAAAAGCCCTGTCGCTGTCTAAGGCTAAAACAGTAATATATTGGAATTGCTCAATTATTTCATAAGGCATATGTAAATATTGCGGAAAATGTCTTAGGTAAAAATATATTAGTTATACAGAAACGCCACATGAAATGGTGTACTATTGAGTAGTTCCAATGGTAGTCATTGCGGCACAGAGCTCTATTGGCTTGTTCAACAGTAAATAATTTCAAAATAACATGGTGAAATATATATAATAATAATCTCGAGGAGAAGTAAAAAGGAAACCTTGACTTGACTGACTTGATAATTTTGTAAACTCTGTTGAAAAAACTGGAAAGATAGGTAGAAAATTCAGAACATACTATTGTTTTATCTAGGTTCTCTACTTTTGGATATACTGCTAAGACTGGTCATGTAAGCTATAGTTGCGTTCGCGCACATAAGCACAGAAGCGTATTTGGGGTAGCAAGGTCAAAAATTTTAATCCTGTTTAAAAAAAACTTAAAAATTAAAATTTATTTGTTTTTTTTTGTATTGATGAATATATATAATATAAGTTATAATTCCTAAAAGGTAGTTTGGGTGTTGGAATAATCCCTTTGATAAAATAAAGTTCACGACATGAGTCAATGTTATTGTTGATTAATATTATGAAATTACATCAAATACTTACGTGTGGTTGAAATTAATTTTCAAGATATTATAATTATTATTATCAATAATTTCCGGCGTTTAATTTCATTGTTATGCGCGGAAGTAGCTCCTTGTAAGGAGCGATGATTTCGACGGTGCGACAAGTGTAATTTACTATTAGTCATTTTCAATTGATATTTTTCTATCAAAACGATAAATAAAATGCTGGCTTTCCAACATGGTTCATCATATTGATAAGATAAGACAAATCGATACAACTCAAATTGGTTGAGGTGCAGTGGACGGAAGGGTGTCCGTCTAGACGTACACATATTATATCTATTGAGTATACAAATAAACATAAAAAATGTTCCATTGCAATTATAATGATATATTGACTCATAGTGAAAATGTATTGGATGGTGAGATGTCAGCACCCGCTCAAGTGATTGAAGAAATCGAAGAATTGAAAATTACGGATGACAATCCGGTTATTACCACCAACGAATTGATTGAAACACCCGTATATAACACACGTGCCTTAGATAAGTATGCAAGCACTTATAAACTGGAAACATTTGAAAAGAACTATCTTGCTATTTTCAATCAGGAGAATGTTGATGGATTTAAGCCTAGAGTGGGAACAGAAAAAGATGTGGAGGCGCTTGATAGAACTTTCTCAAAGTTTGGCTTTGAGGTCCACGAACATAAAGATCTGACAAAGGACGAAATCATGGAAGAATTGAAAGTATGTAAGTATCTTTAGTTTTAAAGAAAATTAATTTAGTTTTAAAGAAAGAGGCTTTCGTGGGTGGGGAAAACGAAAAGTCTTCAGTTCTTTCAATTCAACAAGTTCAAGAGACAATATAGTGTGTTACAATTTTTTTAAACAAATTTCTGGATTCTTTTGTTTGTATTTTTTTGTATTATTTGTCGGTTTGTTTGTTTATCTATATAACACATTTAAGTGCAGTTTGGCTACTGTATTTCAGCAATCTTCCCTTAACATTTATTATGTTTGTTCCATACATACATACATATTGTTACAAAGAAAATTATTATTTTATGGTACGTAGCATTTATTAGTCTTACAGTGTGTTAGTTTAAATACATAAAAATAAAATCTTTAAAAATATATAAAGTTTCTTCAGAGTAGTCTCCAATGGTAGCATTGTGGTTGCAGTTATCATTATCTTTGAGAAAATTATTTATGAATGGTATATTGATATACTTGGCTCAGTCACTCTTTTATAGAAAATTTTTTGGGAAGCTACTTTAGAGCTTTCAGCATAAATACGGTCATTTTGTTTGTTAAAATTAATTATTTTGCTATTTTTTTTTTAATTTATCATTTAGGAAATAACCAGTGCGTCTCTCCAAAAACTGCAAGTCTTAAGTTTTATTTTAAAATACAAGACCTTCATCTCCCGAGATAAATTTTTTTGCTTTTGAACAGGATTCTTTTGATTTTTTTCCATTACTAATAATATTATATAATAGTATTTTGGAGTTCGACCGAAAGCCAGTTAGTTTTTCAGGTTATATGCATTAACGCATATGATAGAAATTATTTAAGCTATAGCAATTGTTTACTAGAATATTAGATTTCAATTCCAGAATTTTCAGTATTTCAGTTTTTTTCAGTATTTACAGTTTAGTATTTTAAAAAATTCTAATTCCTTATGAAATTACTTATTTACGCGATGATAATAGCAGTAATAACCTGTTAGTGGACTGTAAGAGCGGGATCAAATCACCACGATACTAGGCATATTCAAATAATAAATCGTATTCAAAAAATGTGAAATAATAAAAATATTATAAAAAAACAAAACAAACAAAACAAAGAACAGTCGGAGTCTATTGTTCAAGAATCAATTATTTTTTTTTATAATAAAAACTTGAAATTTAAATGGATAATTGGTTGAATAAAATATCCTGCTTGTCTTTCTTCTTTTTAGTCTTATGCAGTCAGGGCTTTTTTAATATTTTTTTTATTAACGCTTAAAAAGTATATCTTTCTCTAAGCACTACTCTTACTCGAAAAAAATTTTGAAAAAATGGAGTTAGAATATACCTAACTAAATAAGTTTATTATTGTTAAATTTTACTATCAGGACGAGATCGCGAAAAAATGCTTATATATGTAATTCACAGTGTCATTTTGTTATACATCTGTCCATCTGTCAAGACCTTAAATTATAATCTTCACGTTTCGAGCTGAAATTAATAATAAATGTACAGGCCTACGGTTCTTTTGGGGCAAAGAAGTCAAGTCTGTAAGTCAACATTTAGTAACTGTAGTCAACATAGCCTATTGAGTACTTCCCGTGGACCTTCATTTGAATAATTTGGGCTTACAATAGAAATTTCACCAACAATTGATAAAGTGAAAAAAAATTATACTTCATTTTATATATACTAAATGCACACGGAGACTGTTTTCGCTTTATTTTTATAATGGATTAAGTATTTATATAAATTTAATAGAATTAAGGATCGTAAATAAAGATAGCATTTCTTGTCATCGTTTTATGCGATGATAACATTAGATAAGATATATGAAATAAATCGACACTTCACTTGCGTAAAACAAATAAAAGGTGATGTCAGAGCGTAAGGTAAAACAAAGTAATTTTGTTTAGGTGCCCCCACTCGAGAAAATGAAATGTTTATTTATATTTATATTACCATTTCATCGCTCTGGTGTCGAGGCAAAGTGCGGTGTTGAGTTACGCCACTCTACACGCGATGCTTCCAGAATTCGGCGGACTGTAGGAAACGGAGTGAATTAACAGTAGGTTCCCTCTGCCTACCCTGCTGTGTGCGAGATACAGCGTGAAGCTGATTCAATTTGATTTCTTAGTTTTTCTTCTAATTTCAACTAAGTGAAATTAAATTTACTTTTACAAAAATTATGATATCTAGGAAATTATATGTGTTTTTACTTGCTAGTAAGCAATGTCCTCATCTTTCTTAATCCATGGTTCCATGGAACATGTGCACGTTCAAATACACAGTTTATATAGTTTTTTTTTAATATAGATAAAATAAACAAAACACTATCCTTTTACAGTTAGCGAGAAAGATTTCTCCGACTACGGCTGTATAGCGATAGCAGTCCTAACCCACGGGACTCATGGGGGACTTCTTCGAGCGAAGGACATGCAGTACAGTGAAACTGAAATAATCAAACACTTCAAAGCTATTAAAAATCCCACGCTTATCACTAAGCCGAAGATTTTAATAATACAGGTTAGTTCAATGGTGTTTTTTTCTTTAATAGTGGAGTAACACAATTATCCTGCACCCTTACATAGAGATATATAGCTAAATAACGCTGAATTTTAGATTTGAACAGATAAGTTCGTGTTAATGTTGTGTGTTTTAATCTTTTAAGGAAAATTTTGGTTGTAAGTTAAATTTCTGGGGCGCACGCAACCATTCTGGGGTTGGCATGACCCACCCGGATCCCTTCCATCTTACGCTCATGTTCTCTCTGACCCTCTCTGACTATCCAACTTCGTACAGGATTGGTACAATGAAAAATGAAGTAATTAATATTATTTCCAAAATCATTTCAGGCCTGTCGAGGTACGAGATCAATAAAAGGATTGATGGCTAAATTACCAGTTAGAGTACACAAGGATGTGGATGAATACGACGAATCCTACACTTTGCCAATAGAATCGGATATATTGGTTCTACACAGCTCCTATCCCGGAAATCCGTCTCATAGGTCAGTTTAGCTTCACATGTTTCTGCTTATCTATAGCGAAGTAACCAACGGGAAAATAGCGTCAAACGCTATGATCTCTGCAAACTTCTTTCGCCATTCGGAGACTTTCTCCAGAATTATCGATACTGTATTGTCGGAAGTCAACCGAGGCTTCTCCTTGTTTGTCTTCTCTCTTGTTTCATTTTTTGTTTGCTCATTCTCTTGCCGTGCACAACCACCGGAGTCAGAGTCAAAGCACATATACTCTCGGCCTCGACTATAAATTTATTACTAATGGTTAGTTAGTTCAAATCAGAAAGTGTAGACGAGAGTTATTTGCAAATAGTTTTTACAATATACTTTTGCTTTATATACATACGAGTAGGCACAGCGTTTAACCTTCGGTCGGGGGGTAACTATATTAAAAATTTAATTGTGCTCGGGTAAGAGAATGTCTAACATTAGGTTCGCTCTGCCTATTTTGCTATTATCTAAATAGAAATTCATTTCAGAGTAAATTTATTCGGATCGTGGTACATCCAGATATTATGCGCTGAAATCAACAAAAGCTCTCACAAATTAGATCTCGAATCAATTTTAGTTGATGTAAAGATGAAAGTAGCCATCGACATGAAGGATGAAGTATACAACAGACGGACAGAGGAATGGGACATAAACAAGCAAATGCCAGTCGTTATGTCGACATTGATAAGAAAATTGTATTTGAGAAAATATGGAGATACCTCAACGTGCACTGATAACAGAGTTGAGAGTGAGATAGAAACGCCTCCGTCTCCTATGTTAGTGCGGTTCGAGCCATGTATGTGTTATTTAGACCATTTTGAATATTTGAAGAAGTGCCTTAGGTAATGTATTTAATTTTATTTTGTCTATTAATTTTATTCTATTTACATAATTACATTAAATTACAACAATATCAATAGTCCACCCACTCGAAGCTTCAGCCAAATAAGTTTATTGTAAGGTTTTTACATAAAGTGTAACCTCTTATGATGGTGGATAAGAATATCCGTCGAGGAACAAACAACCACTCATCTTCGCATATTTTTGACATAAATATTAATTAAGATACTTATGATAAAAATGTAACATTTATTAATGTTATAGAAATCAAACAAAATGGTCTGTTTATATGTGCGTTTGTGAACTAATTGACTTCGTTGTTGTTTCGTTTAAATATTTTCATAAATATAAAAATTATATTAATATAAGTATTTTTTGTGTTGTTAAAGTGTTATTTTATTGAAAAGATTGAAATTTTATACTTTTTGTCTTAAAATTAAATTTGTCAATATTTCTCCAACGCTTCCCTGGCTGTGTTCACACAAAATGAACGTTCTCTTCATCGCTTCATCATATAGAGCCCTCATTGAATCGAGCTAAATTTAGAGATTATGGCACTGGAAATTGCATTGGCCTATATTCCTCAAGGATATTAAATATAAAGCTGATTGATTAAGACGTATTAGGTCATTAGCGAAGTTTAAGCGGCGCCATCGTGGCGGATTTGGGAAGTCAAACTGGCGTGAAAATATACAACATGTTATATGGCTTCACGCTGTATCCAGCATATAGCAGGGTAGGCATATATGCCCAGTGTGGACTGTCCAATTTGAGATAGTGATCGTGATAAGTGGAAAAACTGGGAACGAAAGTTTTTTTTTTTTTTTACTTTTATACTTTTTCAAGGCTCTTCGGTACATTTTTCAATTTATAAGTCTCTTAGTTATATAAATATTAATGTTTGTTCATCATTCAAGCCGTTTTTCATGATTAAGATTGACTGTACTATATTTTATAATAGACAGACGAATAGACAATTTTAATAGTTATCCATTTTATTTTGTTTTGTTTCGTCCTTGATTGCTAATCTGATCTTCTTTAGGGAAATTAATTGATTCTGTAAAACTCAATTTATATATGGATTTGTCAATGAATTTATTTTATCTAAAGAATTCCGCACCTTATTTCAATTCTTGGCTGAGAGGCTGTCAAAGCTCAACGGCGCAACCTCTGAGTGTGGATGTAACGATTCGATTCCCATTTGGGGGAATTAAATATTGAATATTTTCATTTCGCTTTGGTAAAAGGCAAACATCGGAATCGTTAAGTTACTGCACTGAACACGTAACGACGTTTTAATGAAACGGAGTATTTAAACACTAGGCTGCCCTTGCTTACCCTGCTGAGGGATACACTGTGAAGCTAAAAAAATGATCTAAAATTTAAAAAATGATTTTTGGTCTTATTTACAGGTACATAGTAGATCACAATACAGACGATAAAACAGCCCAATCTTATCTCGATATATGCGACACACTCAAAGATGGAAGGCAATTCAATAATACGAAAGAAACAATGGCTCAAGCAATCTCCAATCACCTAGCCAGGACTTACGTACAGTTTGAATATTTTAAATATATGTACATAAGTCCTTCTACTTCAGTGGAAGAGAGAAATTCGGAATAGTATGGCTTAGTTAGTTTTAGAGTTACTTTTTAAGGTTAGGGACAATAAAACAGTTAAGTTAACAGTTAAAGAACGCGAAAATCATAAAGTGAAAATGATGTTGAAGATAAGAAGTCTAAAATGTATTACCTCTATTATAAGATATTTTAAGAGAGATTTATTGGTAATACCTAACCATTTTTGGACATTCTTACCTCTAGAACTATCCAAAAAGTTATTTTTACTTGTAATGTCAGAAAAAAAACCCCTTATTAGTTTAATTATAGTTGAAACTTATAAAATAATAATTTAAAAAACTTTCCATTTATTATTTTTTTTACCAGTAGTATTATAATTTTAATTCTGATTTCTGAGATTAATATATTAATATACGAGTAGACATGTTGTGATATATCTTTAAAAATATATTTAATATGAAATTTGTTTAAGGCGTATCGAATGCTAATGTTATTTATTGTAAAGAATAAAATATGTATTAAAATATTAGAAGTGTATTTTAATTACATTTTCTATACCAATCAGTGAAATTAAGGACAAGGTTTGGTGATGATCTAAAAAAAAATTTGTTGAAGAAATTTGCCTTTAAGGATTTTTTTAACGAAGCTATATTTCATATATATTATATAGCTTAGTTTTATTGTTTACTGACTTGTGAAGCTTAACGACGATTACACGAGGACGTCCCGATGATAATATTCTTAGTCACTAACTTTCATACAGATTCACGTGATTATTTTTTATTTAAATTATATCAAAATATTAATATGAGGTGAAATATTTATTATAGCAATTAAAGTTATAATCGAGGCCGATCGTGGCGGTAGGTACAAGCGTGCTGGTTACTGTAAACACGACAGGTTTAGTGTTCGATTCTCACTTCAGGAAATTTCCTCACTCTGGCAAAGAGATAAAGCGCGGCGTTGAGGTTCGCCACACACGCATTATCTCTATAATTTGACGGGAAACGGAAGTATCTTAAAAAAGAATCCCACAGCGTATTTTTTACCAAGGCAGCTGACATTCACCCTTCACTCATAATATTTCATACGTTACTGAAACGGACAACGCGACGATGCCAACTCTTTTATCTTAATATATTAAATAATTTTTATTTATTTATTACCTATCTTCAATTTGTCACGCTTGCCTCAACTTTTCTAAAGTGAACAAAAAATAGAAGATTTATTTATCAG
>JBAIZZ010000864.1:0-10854 GCA_037355905.1 Heliconius aoede | reverse complement strand
GGGGATTAGTCATATTTATGAAACTGACGTGAATGCAAAACAACTCAGTCGTATATAATTAACAAGAACTTTAACAGTAGCCACAAAAACTCCTTTGTCTCTAGAAACCGCTTAGGTATTTACGCCACCTACACGAGATAGTATTTAATATTCAGATATCTCTTTAGTGTTAAAATGATATGCTAATGGTTCATTTAGGAAATAATTTATTTAGTTTTACTATCATATTAATATAGATAGATTATTAAGATATTTATTTTTATGACTCTGCCAAAAAATATAGGAGTAAGAAGAAACACCTAATGATATACCACTTTGTTCTCAATTTATCGTTGAAGTGCGTGTTTATTGAATTAAGCATTTTTGTCCAGAACCAAGTAATGATTTAAGAAATCATTGGGAAATGTGGGGATGCAAATCTATTTATAAAAATTTCAACAAATTCCTCAAAAAGTGTAAAAATAATGAAAAAAGAAACAGAATTTACAACTTAACAAGATCCAAAATAAACTACTCAAATCCAAACAATCGACAAAGACGTATAACAAGCTCAAATATTTGGAACTACCCTAGACAGTTCTATTAGAAATCTCATAAAAAACATGAAGGGTGGCAATTATCAGAAGATATCGAATGCCAGCAAGCTGCGGCCACATGCTCTTCCGGCAACTAATTAAAGGCTGTGGTTTAATTATCCTTCGGTATAGTTTTGGTTTGTTTTCGAACCCTTAGGGTGTTAACTGCGTGTGTCGAGTGTGGAGATTTACAACTACATAATTATTGTGCGTAAGGAGCTCACCCCTGTGGGTGTCGCGGAACATAACGTGCCCTAAACTAGGAAGTTTTTATGTTAGACTATTTTTCTTTAAATTTTAGGTAGATTTAAATTATTTTGTGAATATTCTTATATTAATTTTTTAAGATATTTTTTGAATATATTTTAATGTAGCACGACAATATTCTTCTTTTTGAACATACTGATTTTTTAAAACTAAAAACGTAAGTCAGGTTTTAAATCATTATTTATCCTTTTCTAATATACTAACAGTATTGATAATACTATAAATATATTAAGATAAGATAGATCAAAATCGGATGCATAGAGATATCTTATTTTGCTTATTCAGTCTTATCCACATAATAGAACAGATAACTTGAGATGATGAAAAACTTTTAATTATTAAAATAAAATTCATAATTGTTAAAATTATAAATTATTTCAAACCATTAGTTTGAATAGTTAAATTTAAACGCTACCATATATCTTTATAATATTTCAATGATAATTCAAACTTACTTCAATATATCAACTATATTTGTCGTCGCACACATCATAAATCTCAAGATGGCACACTTATAAATCTGACTACGCGTCAGCAAGTGTTCATTTCTGTACAATTAATGGCCGTGACATGTCTTATTTCAGATTTTACGCCGTTGTCTTTGGAATGTTAGCCAGGAATAGTAGTTTAACCATCTACTTCTATAATACCAATAGTATATTATATACTGAAAATATTATTAAATAGCTTAAATACAAGACAATTTCAGCACTACTTATTTTATACGTTTCTCTTTCTTTTCTTTGTTGACGTATATAACATATTACCTTGTTTTGTGTTCCACAAATAATTATCATGATATTTTTTTTAAAAGCAAGTTGTCTTAAGATTGTAACTAATTTAAAATACGTTTTACTCATAACTTAAATCTTAATTAAAGTTAAGTTTTTCTTACATTCTGTTTCCAAAATACCCAACTCAACCAAAATTGACAAAGACAATAAGTCAATAGTAATTTAAGTTGAGGACATTTTGGGCGTTGTTTTTCTCAAGGATATTATTGAAACCAAAACACATCGTCACCACATGTGGGAATTCGCATTTCAACAAAAACACGTGTTAACTCGATAATGAGCTTTCTTGGAAAGTGCAAGAGATTTTATCGTTCATACTTTATAATGGCATAACAATATCTATAATATAATTTTGGAGATTGATTTAATTGGAGATATAAAGTTATAATTATTAGTTATAGAAAAGAATAACGTCTTTATATTTTAATTTTAAAATATTTTTAGAGATAGTGAATCTTATAGTTGTTGTTACCTTTTCAGTATTATATTACTATCTTTTAAGTAGTAAATCGTAAACGAGCACTAAGGAAGAAACTTTAGAAAATTGACCCCCAAAAGTAGTAAAATATAGATTAAAAGTTTATATGAAATATAAACTCTTGTTTAAACTCTTGTTTAGCCAAAAATATAGTGGTTTTCAATTTTTGAAATTTGTAGGTAACTTTTTATTTTGAAAACTATCTCTTTAGAAAATCAAAAATCATGCTTGCAATGTCGCAGGCAAAAAGCGTATCCTCTAAAAAAACTTCAATTTTATTAACAATATAAACTTTACCGAACTTGACATTGAATATTATACAAATAGATTCGGTTCATTAAATACTAATAAAAAACACTATAGAGAGACACTCATCTCAATTCATTTAGATAAAAATATATGTAAATTATTAATAAGGATATTGAAGACGAAAATATGAACGCTAATACGAATATAAATTACTTATTACTTTAAATATTATACAATGAATATTTAACAGTAACTAAGCGTACTAAATTATTTACTTCCTGTCTGTTACTCGAGAGTAAATACATATTATAAAAAGTTTATTTTTGCTTTCACATACAACATATAGGCTTATTAATGTTCTGAATTGTATAATTATACATTATATATTATATGATATATTATACAGTAATTTTAAATTTTACTTTTTTAAAATAGAATTAGTTTTCGATTAAAATTGACATCAACAATTCTATTTCTTAAAAACCAATTAATATAATTTTAGTATATATCATCCAATCAAGGAACAAAACAAAAAGGTGGCATTAAAAATAGTCGACGGTCGATGACTGTTAATTATAAGTTTACAGCATCACAAAATCATTCTTAACCACGTCTTAATAGACACCGTGGTAATTCATTTTCACACACAATCATCATGAATAGAATCTTTGTATCCATTTATGGATATCCTATATATTATTATGTCAGTGTATGGCTTTGTATAGTTTAGGATTAATTAAAGATACGTATAATATTAGCAAGAAGAGAATTGATAAGTAGTAACTAAATTGTCTAATTTATTAGAAAATAAATAATAATATAATTTAACACTAATTTAAGTAAATATATACATATATATATTGTTGGAAAATATTAAACATTTTATTTAAAATAAATGTTTATTTAAATTAAAATAACTAGTTGCCCTGAGTTAGAATCGTAACTCTAATTTACTTATACTGAACGTATAGTGAGTAAGCAGCTTTAAGGTGAATATGCATCAGGATTAAATCTTCATATGTCTAACGCATGAAGTAATTATGTTTTCTATCGAGGTGGGACCCAAAAAACTGGAATCAATGTTTCTAAGAACAATTATGTGCATGTATCGTGGGCGTATCGATGTGGTACAAGTTGTAAGATGAAACAATTATTGTTAATATATAACATTTTTTTTTCTTTGAAGTTCTAAGAGGCTGGAAGTACAAACATTGCCAAAAATTTTGCTATTTCGGTGTTTTAATCTGTGTAGCGTGTCTGTGTAAAAGCAATTAAGCAGAAATCAAATTGGTTGTATATAAATATTTACTTAAAGTAAGCAGCTCGCAACTTCAGTAAAACATGCTTTTTTTAATCACATAACATATATTTTTGTAAATTTTAAACAATGTAATTATAAAGTTATAATAATAACAAGACCCAAAATATTATTTATTTCATATATATATATGAAACATATACCACAGGCGGCTTCGCCCGCTTAAAATAAGCGAATATTTTTTAAATATATTTATAAAATTATTATCAGTTTAGAGGGTGAATTCTAAAAACCATGAAACACGTGTTCAATATGCTTTACTCTACCATTAATAAATTCTAAAATAAAATCGCTAACTCTCACAACAAGCGCCATCTCCACATCAATAAGATGAAACTCGTTTCAGAGATGTCTCAATCTCGATACCGACCGGCGGATCGATTGTGCTGACGGGGTTTTTTCATCGGACATGAGATCGAACAGGTTTCTCAAAGAAATTGTTCACTATAACTACGAAACATTCATAGCTATTATTCGCGTCGACGAAATTCAGTGACATTAATAAAGAAATATATCGACATTAAGTGCTAAATATTGTAATTATGTGATTAAAATATAAATTCAACTAAGAAAACTTTGTTTTTTTTTAGAAATGGTTGTTCTGTAATGGTTTTATCTCAATAGATTTATTTTTATATAATAATATAATAAGACTTTATTAGACATCATCATGTAACCGGCAAGGTCTTTAAATAAAATTATAATATTTTCTTTTTTTATATACTTAACCTGTCATATAGCAGGATAGACGAACATTATTAGGATGTTCTGTAGCGGACAACGGAATGCAGCGATATTTGTAGATTTTTCGCTTTCCGCTCTCCGTCTAAATTCAAGACGTGGTATTTTTGTTGGCGGTATTTTTCTAGCCAGAGTAGGAAAATGAAGATAATTAATTTTCTATTTGGGGATCTAACCCACGATATATACCAAATGGTGCTCACATATTAAGCATAATGCAGAAGAAGCGTGAAATTTAAACAGAAATATAAAAATCACTTATAACCTCACAAACAAACCACAATACATCCTAAAAAATAAAAACAAGAACCATAACTTGAATAATGTTAATGCTGGCGCGATAAATGACGAAGAAATTATCGCTCTCAAAGCAGACTGGAGAGATATTTATTAAATTGTTTAACTTGGTCAAGCGCAACAGGCTATCGGTTATGGACGTCGTCAATCACATAGCTGGGTGCTGGGTAGACGTTGGATGCTCTCAACTGACTAATAAAAAAAGAAACAGCCCGATAAATAGATCAAGCTTTCAACAAATTTCAATAAGATAAATAGCCAGCATATGAAAAGATTGATATGTTGTAAAATATGTATTTTTGGTTCGTTATTTAATCTTGTGATATTTTTAATGAATGGTCTAAATGTATGAAAGTTGAAATGCTTTCTTTTTATAAAATTCCACTTTGCTAACCCTTGTTTGTAAAAATACCTTTTACTGATCAGTTATTAAGCATTTAAAAAAACTAGTCTCGAATTCCAGCACGTTAATAACTTACAAATAAATTATACATTCGAAGAGATTAAAAAGCGTAAGAATTCAAAACAAGCGATTTCTTGTGCCCGAGAAGAGGTTCCAGAGTCCATTTCGGTGAAACAGTATAAAAAGTCATTCAATTAAAGGACCCGCGACCAAAATTAAGCCTTAGACGTTTAAAATGCATTAATCCGGTCACTTGTCATGCGCGGGCGCAGTGTCTGCGTCTCTCTCTAAAACTCGTTCCGGTTTGCCTCTCGCTTTATTTGGAGAAAGATTAGGGCTCAGGAACGTACAATTGAGGAAGAAAATTAAAAAATTGAAAACTGTCAGATGTAGCTTGGGCATTTAAAACCGTGGATACTGCAACACGGCCAACTCTGTTTATCGATTAAAACCTGTAATTACAATAACCTATTTGACTACTCTACATTAGACTATGGGGACATTTCTGAATCCATCAACATCGATAAGTTGTTCGTTCAGTCCTCATTTCTCTATTCATACCTTATATCTTTTTCTTTCATTTTAATTTGGAAGTAACACGAACTCTCAATCGTACGTTCACAGTTTAAACGCTCGGTTAATTCAGAGCTCGGCTTTAATTTACCCATTATAGAAGGTTGAATACTCCAATATCGACTTCGTTTGTACAAATAATAATTTTTCGCTATATCAAATTTTACGAGAGCAGCGCTTAACGATTTTATAATCTCACACTGGCGGCATAAACTGTTTATGACTTTGAAATTATTACCAACGGGAACACTCGACTTGATTGCGAACTAATCGACTTGGATGGGGTTCGCTAGTATTTGTATGATTTCAAAGACAAAACCAAATCTTAGACCTTTCAATAAATTTGAATGAAAGTAATATGAAAATTTGATCATTTAAATAGTTTTTGAGGCGAGGCCGTCGTGGTGCAGTGGTACAAGGGTGACGCGCGTAAACGCGACGGTTGTGGGTTCGATTCCCACTCTAGGAAGTGTTTCTTTACGTTTTATATTTCCATTTTTCTTCGCTCTGGTGTCGAGGCAAAGCATTGCGTGTTGAGTTCTGCCACTCAACACGCAATGAGAATTCGGCAGAAAGTGGGGAATGAAGTGTCTTAACACCGAGGTTCCCTCTGCCTACCCTGCTGTGAGTGAGGTACAGCGTGAAACTGAAAAAAAAAATCTTGTCCTTATTTCTCTATGCTGTAACTAATTTAAAATAATTTACGTTCATGTTACTGTGTCTTGTCTATTTTAAACGTATATATGTATTTACTGCATCGTCGTTTCATATGTTGTATATTATGTATGAAATGAATCTTTATTACCGGTAGCTTTGAAAGAACACTAATTTTTTTTTTGTCTTTTCTAAGATATAATATATAGCCACACTAATTCTACCTATTTTCAACTCTATTTATAATAGCTAAGGTAGCAATTACATTACCATGTCATATTGTAAGGCTAGTTATTTGTTTTAAAAGGACTTTATCGCGACACGTAGGCTGAATTTGAATAAAAATACAATTTGTATGTGTCGGACGGAGGGTTCGGTAAGGTAATATTGGGTTACCGAGCCGGTCGGACGACTCGGCTCCCAATTTTTGGTGCATTTTTAAGTAAGTTATTAAATTTCTGTTAGGGCTTGTCACTTGTTGCGAAATTTGGTATTCATATTTCTTGATGCAGATAATATTTTAAACTTCAAAGAATTTAGGAGGCCTAACTTTGAAAGATCAAGTTTAATAAATTCTTTTATTTTATTTCATTTTCAATTTACAAAATAGGTATTGTTTCTGTTATAGAAATTGAAATGAATGATTTTTTTTGACACTAGATAGTATAAATAAGAACATAAAAAATTACGGTGGCAAATAATTTTGATTATTCATTTAATTTTATTAAAAAACTTAATCCAGTCTAGACAAAGGTTATATATTCATTATAATATATCGCTATCAGTTATCTATATAAGCCACTCAACTGTTAAAATACCTGTTATTGACGGTGGAATAGACTCGGAATAGGATTGTTATTAAATGAAACGTGAAATCAAACTTTAATTAGTCAAAAGTATGATTGTGTCATAATTGCTTTATAAAAAAAATAACGTGTGCCACACACATGAGGGCAGAGAGAAGATACTTTTTAGTTGTGGGTTCAAATCCCATTAGGATAAATACTACTTTTAGCTATGGTTTGATAACAAAATTTATAAGCATGTTAAAGCACTCCGTTCTTACTTTCAATCCGGTTTCCGGACAAATATCAATCTATGTAGGTATCTATATATATATAAGTATATTTAATTTGCCAAAAATCTTAGCAAAAAGAAGTAATGGTAAAACAAAACGTTTTAACACGAAAGAAACTTAAGACTTCACGGCCAAGTTTCTGCATCAAAACGAAACTGTTTACGGTTAAAAGGAAAAATTGCACTCTGTATCGGATTACTACGGCTGCCGAGGTCCCCTTACAAGACTTTAGATAACGCTCAATTAGGTGCTTTTTTTCATTTTGGATGGCTTTATGCGATCTACGAAAATATATAGAGCTTATATTGTATATTAATAAAGTATTGATTAGAATTTGGATGTAAGAGGCATGACAGAGGGTTTTTAAATTTGAGCTTTTGCTTATAAAATTATCTCAAAAATTTACACCTTTACCTATCCTGAAATAAGAATTATATCTAGAAATATGTTTTTATTACTGTCATTGAGAGAAACGTAATCAGATTTTCGCCGGTACATTAAAAACCGAATTATATAACACAGTCTCAATTACCTTTTTAGACAAGAATAATTAATTAACCTTTAACTATTCTTCTTTAGACTTTAAAATCGTTTCTACTCTTATTGTCTGGTAAGAGTTGAGACATTTTCAAAAATAACTAAGCATCTTCTTCTCAAGAACGTCAAGAATTTCAGCAGCTGCACGTTTTGCCTCAAATATTTCGTCTTAATGACTTCATTGTAAGTTGCGGTCAACTTTTTCCTATATGTTTGAGCAATGACTGGAATCAACATTGCTTTGTAATTGGTTGCAATAAATACACTTTCGAATTTCTAATGAAATAAAAAAAAACATTTTTTCAAAATAATATACTGGGTAAAATTAAAAATATATATTTTTCACACAGAAATTAATAGATTTAAATATGCTACATGCACCTTTGACAAAAACAACCTAAACATTGCAAAAAGTATAACTGACTAACAATTAAAATAACTTTCATAAAGGCGCTAGCGCATAAGGTATGCTATATTATAATGCATTGTTTACACATAGCTCATGTGGACGATTATTTTTAATCGGTGCGTCTGGTTTCTTGTCCATTGGACGGAATGCCCTATAAACTAGAGACCTACTGAACTACCCAAGCGTTGCGTGAGAAGTCTGTACCCATATAAGGTCATGTGTAAGGCCTACATGTCAGTTGTCCTTTGAATCTTTACCTGAAGGACACTGATTTGATTTTGTAGGTTTAAATACTATATGATGATTTATGTACACCTATTGCTACCAAAAAATATCGCATTTGTATCGATATCTTCGATTTCAATATATTAAGTGCTTAAATAATATTTAATTTAAAATCTATCATTATTATCACTATCACTTTTGCAGAATACCGATCAACGACGTATTGTTTATATTTATTTTTTATAAGGGAATATCACTTACTTAACTCAAACTATGCCAAATTTATGTCTTAGTTATAAAAATTTTGGTTAAATTTTCAAAATATCTTAATTGCGAGGTCAAAGTCCAGCCATTCGATTCTCAATGCATGCCAATTTTAACCCGTAACCTCAGCTGGCTGTCCTTCTAATAACATTTGCTTTATCAGACATCATTTATAAAAAAATGTATTTGAAACTTTATTTTTAAGAATCTTAAAGTTGTTTTTTCTTTGAATTGTCAGGAAATAAATGGTAGCAGTCGTGAGTTCAAATCCTAATTAACACCTCTGTGTATAGATAAATTGCGCCGATAGTGTACGGATGTGGCGTTTGCCAGGTTTTTGTACGGTCCTTATGGCATTTAAAGAGTTAAGCATGTATAGATTGGACTTTAAACTTCTTAGTTTGGAGTTGTATTAAATAACCACATGATATTGTTAACATTTTAAATAAGGCATAAACAGTATTTAAACATAACAACAAACATTTTAAATTAGATCAGAGTTCAACTATCAATAGTATTATAACTTCTTAATTAAAATTAACGTATACTTATAGATCATTAGTTATGTATATAAAAAAGATACGCAAGTGTAAATTACTATAGTTTTTATGGACCTTTAGAATTAGTCTTAACCTTGCATATAACTAGGCTGAAATATATGTATTATTTAGGACTTACCTCTTAAAGTATTAGCCCCATACAATGGATGGTCGTATGGCACCGGGCGGTACGCGGGGTGGAGCGCCGCGAGATAGCTCAGCTCGCTGGTGGCACCGGCCGCCGCCGCAGCCGCTGCAGCCAATCTGTAACAATTATAAAATATTTTATTAATATTTGCATACATCATTGAAAACTGACCCCCAAAAAACAATAATAATATTTATTCTATATATGGACAATTTTAACTATGAACTCCATTGTAAATTTTAAGTACCTAAATGAATTCGATTCTAAAAGACATTCGATTACCCATAAAAACCTGGATATACAGCAGCTGCATGTGGAATCGGTTAATTAGTACCAAAATCTGGTGTAATTTATCTTTGAATTTGACCGTTATACTATAAGAGTCATTTAATTAATTCTATTATCCTCATGCATAATCATGAATTGATATCCAATGATAATCATCTGGGATTCTTTCCTTTGAGCATCTAACCTGGCCACGAAGAACAATTTGACAAGTCATAAAACTTCTGCAACACAAAAGCACCTTCCAACCAAAAAAGCACCTGCCTGTTCAAAGCATTCATACAATCAAGGTCTAACTGTGGGGTTCCGAAAAAACTGGTGAAGCACGACTTTGGCATCGATTCGTTTTTCAAAGACATGCAATGTTTGGGACATTTTTAAATAAAATATATTATAAATTCCTTTCTTTTTTCGTTTCGTTTGTTGCTCTTCCTTGTCACTTTAGTTTTGCTTGGTTATGTATCTCCTCAATTTATAAAGTACGGGAGTAAGACTTGCCATTTGATAATGCACCTTGTCGAATATTTTCTTATATAAATTAATATATCCTCATATAAAAAAACATTTATTCAGAGATATTCCCTAGCTGTAACATAATAGACAAATGGAAAAAAAATCCTGAATATGTGAAATATACACTGTGAATGTATGACACATGTCATTTACTCGTAGATTGAACACTTTATACATCCCTGTATTACGTTTACAATAAGATACAACCGTCCGATTGCTGGATGCCAATCATAATAAAACAAAATACAAACAATATGAAAACGCTCCCTTCCCACGTTTACATAAAAAAAACTAAATGAAATAAAGCCGCTATAGCGAATAGCGAAAGGCGAATAAAAGTACAATAGTATTCAGTAATAAAATTATTAAACAAATCAACCTCATAACATAATAATGCGGCAAGAAAATTGTCGGGTGCGCTCGGAATAAAGAAATTATCCAACTTACTGCCCAGACGAACCCACTCCCCGAACAAAGACGTAGCATTGAGAAAGGAAAAAAAATGTG
>JBAIZZ010000863.1:0-10879 GCA_037355905.1 Heliconius aoede | reverse complement strand
GTCAGTACCTACCAAGTCCATGAGTGGGGCTTTCTGGGGACAAACGTCGTAAGGGCTTATGTTTTTTAATGTTGTATATAGTAAGGAGTATGAGTGGCGTTCGCTGTTGAAGGGCGACTGGGTTTTCTTTTTTTTTTATAATTTTCTTTTATAATTTTAGTAGGTAGTAAGTAGGTTTTGCCTATTTTAAGTTAAGAATATTTTAGATTTAAATGGAAAACGGGTATCGGAGAGAAGAAATAGCTCTGGCTCAGCTAAGCTTGAATTTTGGTAAAAGCTCTTAACCTTCAATTTTTGTACGGAACCCTCGGTGAGCGAGCTTAACTCGTGCTCGTTATGTTTTTTATTTTATATCTTCTTTGTTTGTTTAGTTTTACAAGTTTATTTGTATTTTATATGATTTATAAAACATAATGATTTATTGCTTCATGCTTTAAACTGCACGGCGTAGAACGCTGACTCTTCTATGGTGGGGAGACCTAAAAGAGAATTTATCGAAATTTCTACGAGATCAGGAAAAAAGGATGTTAATTGCGTTTGATAGTCTACGAAGTATCTGTACGGTAGCTGTAATACTTAAAGATTAATATATAGATTTTTTTGAAAAATCACCTCTAAAGGAGTAAAATAGGGATCGGAAATTTGTACGTTGTGAAAAATTGTGGGTTAAAAATAAACACATAAATCTTATCTTACTTAGTGAAGTATTGGAGGCCTTTAGATTGCCGGTTACTTTTTCCAGTGACAAGTTTTATAAGGCGCAACTCTAGGCCCCGCTTTGTCTACACTAGGAATCCAACCTGCAACCGTCACGTATGCTGCCACACGCTCAACCACTATTACCTTTGTCTCTACTATAGTATTAATATAAAAAAATCTAGTTAGGAAAGCTAGACAGAATAAATATTTGCTTTAGAAATCGAACCGGCTACCAATCAAAAAGGGTGTTTAATAAAATATTCACACCGCCATAGTAAATATGTGAAATCTAAAATGGCTTGGATCGATGGTTTCGATGTCCAGATGTCGCGTTTAGTCAATTTGAATTAGATAAATAGAATTTGTTACAAAAATATGTGTTTTTTAATAAAAGTTTTATGAAATGTTAGATATTATTTCCGGTTTTAGCGAGAACAAGGAATATAACAGCTTTTTTTTTCAGCTTTTCCTTCTATTATTATGCAGAGTGTATGCCAGAGGGAACATAGTGTTAGAATACTGTATTTCAACTTGTTCATTTACAGCTGGAAGTTACGCTGAGCATCACTGCAGCAGGTTTGAATAACAGCACATCCCAGGATCCTATAATCCAAAAAATAAGGATGCAAAGTAGTACTTTAATCAATTAAAAGCACCTAACAGTTCCGCTTAGGCTCACCTTCCACTTTCTTTTTTTTCGCTAGTTGTTTGTCCTTGTCATCAAGAGATATAAACAGAATTTAAAAAAAAATGAAACGAAAGTTTATAGTTTTACTCTGTGGTGGATTTTCACCTGGATTACGAATATTGTCAAATTTCATGATCACACAGTGTGTTAAAAGTATCGCCCATTTGGTGCAACAATGACGTAATTGCACTTTTTGAAATATTGCAGGAGATGCTATAAAACTTGGAAAAGTCTGTCGTATACGTTGACATATGGTCAGCAGCTTAGAGTAAACATGCATAAAGTCTATTAAATAATGACAAAACTAATGAAGAGAGAGAAAAAAAACGTTTTTTTTCTTCTTATTTAAAGATGTATGTTGATGTAGGTTTATTATATTATACTGGAAAGTAGATTTGAAATAAAAAAATTCAATGATATATAAATGTTAATAACGAAAAATGACATTAAAAATTTTAATAACTTTAGAGGTTTACTTTCTAAGCCGTCGATATTCAACTGGTTTTAAAAAAGAGCAATTACGTCAATGTTGTACCAAACAAACGATAACTATACTACTTTCAATAATATTTTAACACGATTCGTCTTTAAAGTCGGTAAAATTGGCTTCTAAAATATTGATTTTTGCTATGATGATTATATGTAGCCTTATAAATGTCCCCACTTGGTATGGCCACGCCCATTTTACCCTTGCGGAAAAAATATGCATGGGGTGAGAATTAAATCTTATATATGGGTTCTGTAGATTTTAAACAAATTTCACAGTTTAAAAGTGTATAATATCGTCAGTGAAAATGTTACGGTTCTGAATTATTGTATTTTCTGGATTATTTGACACATTTACACAATATGATCTACAAGTTAAATAGTTAAAGCAAGTTAAATAACTTGCTTTACGTTTAGTCTACGTGGATTAAAAAACGTAAAATACGTGCTTCTCTATTCGCTAAAATAACTACAATTCGTGTTTTAGTGCGTTGTCTGTAAGTAAGACAGTAATAAACGAAGTAGTGGAATTTTTTTTTCTGAAAATGATTTATTTATATTTAAATATTTTTTTCCCTAGTTTGGTTTAAAAAATCTCGGCGTTAAGATTTGTCACTGAACAAGTAAAGTTATATGCAATATAGGATATGCAATAAAAGTCGAGAACGGAGGCTATTATTGACTGCTTTTTATATTAACTTCAAAAGTAGTATCTAATGTTAAGATATTCCCGATTTTCACGCACTGTTCAATTTTCAAGACATTGCAGTGAAGACAGGCAGAACGAAACAGTGCTTTGTGTTTTTAAGAAACCGATGGAAAAAAAATATTTTCCAAGTATTAATCGAATCTACACCCGTCACGTCAATGCACATAGTAATTATAAAGGTTTTCCATTTAACAAGGGATCTCTATAAACACGCAAAGTGCGTGTCGGCAAGTATATTGAGGTAGGTCTGGCTGTGTGTTTTATTTTAATACACGTCGCCTCTTGATCTGATGAAAGGAGTAAAAAAAAAAAAAAAAAAGAAATCGTAAACCGGTCTCTTTACACGCGTGATAGATTTAACGTTCATTATAATTATTGTGATTCCGGTTCCGGCGACTAAAGTGTAAACACGTATAAGAGTGAGCTCCGTAAATATTTCCGAAAAACAGTGCATAAAGTGAAAAATCAAACACGTACTAAAGTTAAATCTTCAGAAGATCAAACTAGAAGAGTATTTCATCAAAAATCCCAGTGAATATCACAGTTATTTGGTGATTGTGTTCAAAGTTTTGATCGATATAACCTCAAAGCGAATCACACAGTGACACATACCATAGACACCAAGATTGCAGTGTTGCCAACTTAGAAAAAAGATTACCGCACATTCAAGTGTTACCACTTTATAATATCAAATTACCCAAAAAGATGGAAAAACAAATGGAAATTCTACTCTCTAAACTAAACGAAAAGTTTAATGAACAAACAATAACATTAACAACAGCAATAACAAAAAATGTAATGGAGGCCCTAGATGATAAGTTAAAAGTATTAACAGAAGAAAACAACAACCTCAAAACTAGAGTCAGCAACTTGGAACAAAAAGTGACCATTTTAGAGAAGGAAAAACGTATGAAAAATCTCGTATTTTTTGGCATTGAAGAAAAAGGAAAAACAGAGTTAGAATTGGTGGATTTTGTGGTGAAAATTTTAGTGGATTCAGGAACAAATATAGATAAGCAAGAAATAAGCAACATCAAAAGAATCGGTACAAATTCTGACAAGAACCGACCAATAATAATATCTTTAACTACATCTTGGAAAAAACATCTTATCCTGAAAAACAAGCGCAACCTTCCTAAAAACGTTTTTGTTAATGAGGACTACCCCAAAGAAGTTCTGGAAACACGTAAACAACTTAAACCACAATTAGAAGCAGAAAGAAAAAATGGAAATATAGCGTTCATAAAATACGATAAGCTAATAGTTAAAAAACCAACGAACTCTAACCGCGAAAAGAGGAAGAGAGAAACACCAACAGGATCCCCAACCACTCCCACTCCATCTCAGAAAAAGAGAAATACGAAGAATGGAAAAATTGCAACCCAGCCCCCAAAAACAAATAAAGAAGTACTTAAGCCAAGCATACTTACATTTGTAACGCGAGAAAGATCCGCCTCGATGCCGGAAATGCAAAAAAACGAGTAAAGGCCTCCTCGGACCGGAAACAACAAACAGATGCAACAACAAACATAGGCATAAGAAAAACTCCAACGTGTTGTCCCCCAATCCGGCCGGTCACCGTGGGGGAAGCTGACCACCACCCTCCAACATATCAGCCAACAAAATCAAATACCCAAAATGAGAAACAAAAACGAAGCAGTCTATATATATGTACACTAAACACACGAACCCTGAGAACATCGGAAAGTTTGCATGAGCTTGAGTTAGCTATTGAAAACCTCAAGTGGGATATCTTGGGCATAAGCGAGATGAGGAGAATAGGAGAAGGAATAGAAGAACGAAACAACTATATTATGTACTATAAAGGCGAAATCGCTGGACACAGAGGGGTTGGATTCCTGGTAAAGTCGAAATTAAAAAGCCAGATAATCGGTTTTGAAGGAATATCGGACAGGATAGCTGTGATCCACATTAATTTACCAAAGTACAGAAAAAAATGGACAATTATCCAAGTCTACTCGCCGACAGAGCAAGCAACAAAAACAGAGATCGACAAATTTTACGACAAATTACGTGAAGCTACTGAAAGATATTCCGAAAACAATCTCGTGCTCATGGGAGATTTTAATGCCCAAGTGGGCGTCCAAATACCTGGAGAAGAACATATAATAGGGAAATACGGAAGAGGCAAGAGAAGTAAAAATGGAGAAAAACTAGTAGAGTTCCTTCTTGAGCAGAATTTAACACTTCTAAATTCCATGTTCCGTAAAAAACCCAAGCATAAATGGACATGGATATCTCCAGACGGAAAGTTCAGAAATGAAATCGACTACATAATAACCAACAAAGCCAGGGTATTTAGTGATACGGAAATAATACAGAAACTAAATTTCAACACAAACCATCGCATGGTACGCAGCTGTCTTAATGAAAGATGTCCAAAAATTCCTAGACATCATATGGATAATATGCAAACAATTAACATACAAAGGGACACAGACATCACCATGGAAGACCTGATGGAAGCCATTAATTCAGATATGGATCTAAATGAAAAATATAAGAAAATTGAGAATAAACTTAAAATACAGACAACAAAACAAACAATGAAGAGTAAAGAAAACTTTTTAAGTGAGAGAACGTTAAAACTAATTGAAGATAGAAAGAACATGCTATCAAAAAAGGATAAAAAGGAGAACCAAGAAAATATATCTAACCTTAGCAAACAGATTCGAGAAAATATGAGGAAGGACAGAAAGATCAGGAGAAACAGGGTACTAGAAAATCACATCATTAAAACAGGAGGCACGAAGAAAGCCCTAAAGGAACTTCGTGAAAAAGGAAAGGAATGGATACCAAAGTTGAGAGACAAAGAAAAAGAACAGCCAGCTACTACTCGAAGTTCAATTCAAAATATAGCAACAAATTATTATCGGTCAGTATACTCAAATCATTCAAGCCTTGACACACACAATAGTGGATATAAACAAACTGCAGATAATGAAGACATACCAGAAATATTAGTATCGGAAGTAGAAAAAGCTATAAAAAGCCAAAAAATGGACAAAGCCCCCGGCCCGGACAGGATCACAAACGAACTTATGAGAGGGACAATCACAGAACTAAGCCCGCTACTAAGAAAAATCTTTAACGATATTCTACATACCGGTATCATCCCTAGCCAATGGGCAGAGTCCCATATAATACTCCTTCACAAGAAAGGTCCAAAAGACGATATCGGAAATTACAGACCCATATCTCTCATCTCGAATGTATACAAAGTTTTCGCCAAAATAATTCTGGACAGAATATCAGGTACACTCGACGAAAATCAGCCTGTGGAACAAGCGGGTTTCAGGAAAGATTTCAGTACAATAGACCACATTCACACCATCAAACAGCTTATAGAAAAACATAATGAATACAGAAAAACTATTTACATTGCCTTCATAGACTACGCCAAGGCTTTTGATAGCCTCAGACATGATGCCGTATGGCAAAGCCTAAGAGAGCAGGGCATCCAGAACACCTACATCAACATCATCAAAAATATTTATAGTGAAAGTATAGGTAGGATACGACTGGAATCAATAGGAGATGCTTTTGCAATAAAAAGAGGTGTCAGGCAAGGTGACCCACTTTCACCAAAGCTGTTCACAGCAGTGTTAGAACAGATGTTCAAGAAGTTAGATTGGGAGCATCTAGGTCTAAACATAAATGGATCACGATTGAATCATCTTAGATTTGCGGATGACCTGGTCCTATTGGAGGAAGATCCAAAACTACTGGAGTCCATGATACAAACTCTAGCAGACAAAAGTAGAGAAGTAGGCCTAGAGATGAACTCCAGCAAAACTAAGATGATGACTAATTCATTTCCCAGAGACATCACAGTAAATGGACAGAAACTGGAATATGTAGAGGAATATGTATATCTTGGCCAGATAATATCACCTAATGACCAGATGTCGAAAGAAATAGAGAAAAGAATTGCAACAGGGTGGAAAACATACTGGGCTTTGAAAGAAATTACAAAAAGCAGGGAAATATCCATTAAAATCAAGAAGAAGACCTTTGATACCTGTATTCTACCTGCCATTACATATGGTTGCGAAACCTGGGCTTTGACAAAACTCCATAGGGAAAAACTTGCAAGATGTCAAAGAAGTATGGAGAGAAGCATGTTAGGATTAAAACTTAAAGATAAAGTAAGAAATGCAGACATCAGGCACAAAACGAAATTAACTGATATCCTGGTCCGTATTGATCAACTTAAATGGAGGTGGACTGGACATATGCTTAGATGTAAAAAGGAGAAATGGAGCAAACAGGTGACAATCTGGTACCCGAGGGATGGCAGTAGGGGTCGAGGTCGTAAAAAGAGAAGATGGGAGGACGACCTGAAAATCACTTTAGGTCCCCTCTGGACAAGAGTGGCGACTGACAGAAAGCAGTGGAAAGAGTTGGAGGAGGCCTTTGCCACAAGGCACACCGAACTGAGAGACTTTTTGTAGTGAAATGTAAATTTTAGTTTTAAATACTTTGTTTTAGAAATGTAAAATGTCAAAAAGTTCGGAAATAAAGGCTATATTATTATATTATTATTATTATTATAATTATTGTGCGTGTAAACTGTATACGTGATTTTTTTATATTAACTTAATATTTACATAAATGTGTAATTTAATATACGACGGCTGTTTGATTGAAATCTTGACATTTTGTGGGTTTGAATCTTAGTTGGGGGAATAAATTGCTTCCAGATAAGCGAAAAAATCTTGGACTTGGAATCTCATCAGCCACCATTCTATGTCTTGCGGATTGAGCAGTGCGTTTGGAACGAAAAAAAAGCGAATTGGGGAGGGGGCTTGGGATTTTCATAACACTGCGTTCCCTCTACCGACTGGGTTGATTGACAGTGATGATGAAAACTTTCCACTTTCCGCTTACGTTTGAAATATTTCATATAATACAGGACGTCTTATTTAGTTTCTTTGTATTTAACTTCACTCGGTATACACTAAGCAGGGTAGGCAGAGTGTATTTGGTAACCTAGTGTTAAGATACTCCTTTGCCATTAAGACATTTCCGTCCTCTACGTTCCACCGAATTCTGGACCCATTGCGTGTTAAATGACGGAACGGACGGACGCTTGCGTCGTTGCACCACGACCGCCTTCACTTTTTAGATAGACCGACAAATAAAAATATATTATGTAACTAACTACTATAATATATAATTATGTAACTAAACGTCATGATTGTGGGTTCAATCCCCATACCCGCATGATTGATGGAATTGAACCCACATCCATCAGCCTATCATAAACATCATAGAAATAAATAATAAGAGAAAAATACCTTAAAAAATCAATACACTTCACACTTGAAAGATGACTTCAATAATTCAAAATGCATTCAATTCACCCCACCGTATCTAGAAATAGACCAATCAACTATAGATCTATTAGAAACGAACCGACGACCCTTGCACTTGAAACAAAGGCCCTCACAATAATAACGTGCCTTATATATTAAAAGGAAAGTACCAAATTATTTAGAACTACCCTCTCGGGTAAAATGTACTGGGATATCTCAATTGGGAGGTCCAAAATGATGGTTGGTTAAACCGAGTACGTGTTAAAATTGTACAATGCCTATTATATTGATATAAAGAAAGGGGGCCCTCTTTCACACCTTCCTCTAATTCTTAATACTTGGATGTGAGAATTTTTGTGATATTATTATGTTTTATTTCTTTTTGCTTCAATTTTCATCCTAATGTTAAGACTCTCTGTTCTCCATTTTCGACATGTTGAGGATTGATTGGCTTTCCGCTGAATTCTGGTAGCATTGCTTGTGTGTGTGTGAATGCAACTAGAGCGAGGAAATTAAAATATAGATTTTTTTTCATTTTCTGGAGTGGGGATCGAACCCACATCACACACACACGTAAATGTCACAAAAATACAGCGAAACTAGCAGTTTCACATTTTTTTCTGCATAGCAGGGGATCCGGAGGGATCCTAGTGTTAAAACACTTCGTTCTCCATTTTTCGCCCAATTTTCTAAACATTATGTGTTGAGTTTGCACTTTTTCTAATTGAAAATACTTTAAATATCAATATTCTAAGAGGATCGACACGAAAATATCTCGTGTACAGTCAGACGTTGTCCAACTACGCTACGACGGTCTTAAAAAAAAAACTACCACATTCAATTAATTATACCTCTTCACTTCACACCTTACATATATTACGAGGTCTATTATCCTTGAAACTCATCTAAAGATATAAATTAATTTATAAAAGAAAAGTTTTCAATATACATACAAACATACATACATACATACACATTCCATTATTTAATACAAAGCTGATTTAAGAATGTCTTTGATGTGTTCATGTTCATGTGTTTAATGAGAATGAAAGGTGAAGTCTGGTTCGATTTAATTTATGAAGGGTTTTGTATATTTTTTAAACTTTTATTTGTAAGGAAAACAAGAAGTGTAGCATTTATTATATTTTTTTACATAGAAGTAAACAGCCTATTCATGCGAGTATTAAATAAACCACTCAACATGCAATGCCTCTAGAATTCGGCTCTTTCTGCCTACCCTGTAATGTGCGGGATACAGCGTGAAGGAGACAGAGAATAAAAAAGAACAAAAATAAATAAATAAATAAAATAAAATTCAAAAAATCTTTTTTAAAAATACTTTAATTTAACCGCTGTTAAATGAAGAAAAATACTATCAACTTATGACCTCTCTTCTTCTGTTTAGAATCTTTAAGAATTTAAGTTTATAATTATGTAAATATTATACTAGTTTTATATATTATAATTTTAGTCCAAGCGAAGCTGCGAGCAAAACACTAGCTTCGTCATACTATGTAAATTAATTTTAAAAACATTACATTCTCATAGCGTAACCCTTGTGTTTTATTAAGAAATTAATAATTTAAACAAAAACAGAAAAAGATGAATACCCATTCATTATGAAAGATTATTATACATACGTGTGAATATATTATAGAATTTTGCGGCAGTTGTAGCGCAATCACACTGCATATGATTGTAAATACGATGGTAGTGGGTTCGATTGTCAACTAAGGGTATCGAAAATTATTTATTAGAATAGTTTCTTTTAGATTTTAAAGAACTTATTTATTCTTTCTGTACGGACAGACGGAGTGTTTGTCATCGTACAGCTCGTAAACGGCTGGACCGATTTGGATAAAATGCTGGAGTTCTTGAATCCATCCGGTGGTAGGCAGGTACTGCAGTCGTGTGTGGCTATAAAACCATCTAAATCTGACCATCTAGTATAAAGATATATAAATAATAATGTCGATGTTACTATTTTTCTTTTCTTTTTATAATACATTGAAGCAACAATGTATTATAAAAAGGGTTAGTACTGAGTGATTAAAAACAGAATATTCACGACGAAGTAAATTGGTATAAGACAAAAAAGATATTTTAAGGGATATTGTGTATAATATATAAATAAATACCTACCTACGCTTAACCTACACTTAATTTAGTTTTGCGTGGAGTGGGATTTCAACTCAAATACTTTTGAATTACATGTTAAGTACTTTTTCGTTTCAAATTTTAATATTATATATGACTTGACACATACGCAATAAAGATTGTTTAAATTTGTGGTTAGACCTTTTGTCTGCAATCCTGCCGTTATTTGTTAGAGGGAGTCTAGTACTTGAGTACAGTAGGGACTCTCAAACACGAGGCATTTGTGAAAGCGAGTGATGGGTGACAATTTATCATTTTTATTTTTAATCACTTCCTGGTGATTGAAAAGAAATAGTGATGTTTTATTCTTTTTTTTATTGTTGTGAATGTTCTGTCTTAAGCTGGATTTGACCGGAGAATATAAATTATACTCAAAAGAGTTTGTAATTTAAATGTTCTTATTAATCAAATAATTAAGAAATTAAGAAATCTTCTGTCAAACAAAACAAAGAAACCCAGCAATGAAACCTACCAACAAATTTTAGTTTTATTTCTAAAAAAATGGCCAAAAATCCGTGAAAATAAACAAAAACATATTTACAAAAATAATAGTAATGCTTCACTTTCAAACCAAAATTAGATTTACATATTAAAATAATTATCCAAAATGTTCAAGGATGATGATGGTATGTTCATTTTTGATTACTTTTTTTGCAGCTTCATGCTTTTGCCCGCAGAACAGTAGGCATTGGGAAGCTAGTGTCAAGACACTCCGTCCTCCATTTTCCGTCCAACTTTCGACACATTGCGTGTATGCGATCAGAAATCAAAATGACGAATTCAAAGGTAGTTTTTTTAAAG
>JBAIZZ010000862.1:0-10898 GCA_037355905.1 Heliconius aoede | reverse complement strand
AGGTACTCACTAAAACTAAATTAGGGTTTGTTAAATGGTTTGTAAATTTATACATTTTCGGCAGTCAATCTCTTTTCCACTCGGGCTGTCAAAAGCGAGGACTATTCAGCGACCATAGACAAAATAACATTTATTGTAATTATATCTATATTATGATTCTTTTCAGATTCTCGCTGTTTCCCACACATAGTAGGGTAGGCAGAGGGAACCAAGTGTTAAGACACTCCCTTCCCCACTTTCTGCCTAATTCTGGAGACACAATATAAATTTTAAATGGCAGAGTCGCTTTGCCTCTACACCAGAGCGAAGAAATGGAAATATAAACGTAAATATATATTTCAGTTACCCGAGTGTTACTTTATTATTCTCAATAAAATTAATGTAGCATTTTATCGCCCCATTATACCATAACTGTTTTTTTTTTTATTTTTACTTTTAAATTAATCTTTAATGCACATACATTTTTAACTGGTTTTAGTTACGGTACGATATTATATTTTCGATTCAGTACAGAACAAATGATAACATCTTCTTTTTTATTAAGTATTATATTAATTAATATAGAACATAGGAAAGAAATTGATCCATTAAACATAATTAATCAAAAGTTATTGGTTAAATTAAATTGTAACTAATCTTGTCTATGCGAAAGTGCGAAACTGACAACAGTCAGAGAGAAATTTTATAAATGTCAATTGTCAATGTGAAATAATTGAAAATATAAATAGTAGCTTGGTTAATTTTCAATTTCCAGGCAAAATGTTACGATACGCAATATCAGGTTTATATATTATATTTTTATATATTTTTTAATATCATGTCCTTATTGTTTATTGTCTAAAATAACAATAAGGCTGTATTGATTTAAGGTTATTAATTTGTTTCAGCGTTTCGAAGCATAAGGCCTTTAACGATACCTTATTATAATGCTGCTAGAATTATAAATGAGGCTTCGAAGTGCTTTTCGACTCTTAATTCTTCCAATTTTATGGCAGATAGGAAGTATGAAGGAAATTCATTAATATATAACTCACAAATATTAGATATTTCAAAACATTTAATAGTCCCAGCAAGAACAGTCACCAAATTTAGTTTAAAAAGAGGAAAAAGGAAGACTGTGAAAGCAGCTGTTAAGAGATTCTTTAGATTACACTGGGGTGGTTGGATCAGGACTAAAATTGGTCGTCACAAGAAACTATGGAAGAAATCTCCTCCAAATAAGCGACGCCTTAGGCAACATGTTTTCTGTAATTCCACTCAAGCAAAGTTGTTAGATAAAATGGTAACAAGCTTCTGGAGAAAACCTAAATATTATGTTGATGACCCATATGCTCCATACCATACACGAGAAGAATATCATGTAACAAGAAAGAAGCCAAGAGATTTTAATTAAATAATAATTATTAACACAATCAAATCATAGATAATAAAGTTTTAGTTATCATATTTTTTGTTTGTTTCTCTTATATATATGTATATGAAGTGTTGGATGGTGTTCCCCAAGGACTTATCACACTAGCAGGGATACACTGGTGCGTTCTAATATTGTGCATATGAGGCTTGTGGTGTGGTGGATTTAATATTGCAGCCTTATATAGGGCTGGCATAGATCACTACAAGCCATCAAGTATTCACTTGTAATTGTACTTATTTACCTTGAAATAATTCTGTTTCAATATCTTTATACAGAGTGTTTTTGTCATCACTGCTTTAAATAAAGCACAGTTTTAAGTACTCTATAAATGCCTAATACCATTTATTCCCCAAAATGAAAAATTGAATTTTTCATACAAAATAAATAATAATATTATTGTTATTATTATTATAATAAATACGTAAAATAGTACGAGAGATATAGTTTTCTCGTTCTGGTATGTTTTTTAAGAATAATGGCAGATCGGCAACTTTTAGTAGTTTTGTAATAGGTGTTTACGTCATTCGTATCACAACTGCGTCACGAGTTATGTACATGTATACGCATAAAAATCTAAAGAAAATCTAGGTTGACGAATTATGATTATTGTTTTAGGTATGGGTTTGAAATATTTTATTCTACAGGCTATTCCGTTAAAGTAGCGCAGACGGTTCCACTCTATGTTGGACAATAAGTTTGATTTTGAAAATTTCTAGGCGTTTGGCTGTACTTTAAGACACTGCGTATTGAGTGGCGCAACTCAATGCTGCTCTTTGTCTTGCTAGAGTGAGAAAATGTATTTACTAAAATATAACGACACCCTCACGCGAAGGCGGAATTCACAGCTCTGTTACAATTATCTGGAAAACAAAATTTATAATTGTCTAAAATATTGGACTGAAAGACCATTTTTAGTTAAAATAAAACAAGCAAGAATGTTTACAATAATTTAATTTACGTAAACACATTCATTCAGTATTTTAAAGTAAATTTTATTCCTTCTTGAACATAATTTTGTTTATTATATAAAACAGTATTACGAACAGATAAAATAAATTGATGACACCTAAATAAAAAAAGAAACATTACTGCACTACCAATAATATTTTTTTAAGCTTCGCATTGTTTTAAACTTTTTATATATAACAACAAAAACTACCAAATATAAAAGGTAATAATAAAATCATTTTAATAATAAAGGGCAATGGAAATGTAAAATGGTTAAAAAAAAATGTCTTTTGATGGCAGTGTACCATTTGGGACGAGAAAATTTTACAACTTGCACACCTCTTAGAACCTCACATAAATGATTAAATACTATTAATTAGTTATTATCTGTAAAGAGGAAAACACAAATATACTACAAAGTATAATGTTATAATTCAAAACTCTTCAGTATTTAAAATGCTAACAGATTAAAATAGGATTTAAGATCCATAATTATTTATTTTATAAACATCAATAATTCTAGTATAGTCTATTTCACAACATTTGAATTCTAAAATCGCTAGTAATTTACACAATATTAGGTAAATATGTAAAATTACATTAAACTTGATGTTTAAAAATGAATTTTCATATCGAAAAAAAGCAACAAATTTCATTTGAAAAGGGAAACTTCTTAGAAGTATAGGAAATTAGTGACAATTTAATAATTATATAGTCCAATGATTTTAAAAGGCAAAGTAAAAGAAAAAAAAAACGAAAACAAATAATTTTTAAAACAAATAATATTTTTAATTCTTAATTATATACACAAAAACAAATTATATCATTGTACACATTAGCAATCAAAATGATCTAAATAAAAACTCAAATACATTATACTAAGGCTTACGAAAATAATTTTCATTTAATACCTACATAAAAAAATAAGGTAAATCTTTGCAAAAAGTTGTCAAAATAAATAAAAGTTATAAAAAAATTAAATGTCTCTTTAGTATTATTATTGCACAAAGCTTCACAAGTGAAGTGGACGTAATTACCGTAATATTATAACAGTTAGATAAGTTTAAATAATTCGACTAGCATCATAATACTTTCTGCTTAAAAAATCAATTGACAACTTAATTCGTAATTTATATGTAAAACAAACACAATATCTTATTCATTACAGAGTAAATCTATGAAATAAAGCTGGTGATACACAAGAATATAGCATCAAAGGCCACGTAAAATACATATAACATGATAATATATCATGTTAAATAAGTTAATTGATCGATAATTATATTACGACTCGTTAAAATGTTCTGGAACTAGTAGAAAAATGATATTAAATAAGTCGACTTTTCATAAATTCAAATCAATAACAGATATTCAAAGTGAGATATTCATAACATCTCTATGTGTAGATAAATAATATATACATAGATAGAGTACAAAATTAACATAACCTGTTCCCTAAAACGTTATTTTGAAAAGTCACCGGTCATATTTATAATATACAGAGTTTAAAATAGAAATCTCGCGAAGTAACACTAAATCACAGTCTATATTAAATACGTCAACATTTATCTAAGATTTAAACGTCAAAACGACGAATAGATTAAATAAATACATTCTATAAAGTCTAGATCTGATTGAGATATATTAAGATATTGCTCATAAAATAGTTACATACTTTAGTACAGATTATATATAGATTTCTTGACATTCACGCCGTATCCCGCACATATAGCAGGGCAGGCAATGGAAGCTAGTGTTAAGACACTCCATTCTCTACTTTTCGTCCAATTATCGAGACGAAACTTAATTCTCGATCGAGATAGGACATCGAACCAACCGTTTTGCAGTCAAGACACTGCCGCTGCGCCACGACGGACTTCCGAAAAAAATATGGAAGAACTATATATAGACAAACATTTTTTTCCCAATTTCTATATATATAAATATAAAGTTTACTTTTCTCAATCAGAAATGATAAGTTCTAAAGTACTAAGTAGGTCCATTCTAACAGTAACTAATAGTATGTATTAATTAGGTGAGAACTTGAAGAAACACTAAACATTTAAGAATGTCCGTTTATGTCTCGCGCTAGTCAATCGATTTGGACGGTTTCACTCTGTCCTTTTTGTCTGAACTGCTTTGGCTGCTCCTGGAAATATAAAGAGGATTTTTTATATGAGATGATCCGTATTTATTAGTTTTAAAAGTGAGAAGGCAAACCGCATATTATGGCACAAATAATACATTGGATAGTGCAATTTTTTGCCATATTCTTTCCGCTTTTGTACCAAATAAAATAATTTTCTGTTATACTGAAATATTAATATATAAGCGTACAAAGGCAAGGCCATACATTAATAATAATGAAAATTAAAAAAGTAAACATTTTAATGTAGCAGATTGAATAACATCGAAGTTATTTTAGTTATACGCACATTTACGCTAATATAGATATTTCTTTGATTGCATTAACAAATTATAAAACTAAAACACTTACCAGTTAAAACTTAACCGTCACAACATATGGCATAACCTGTAAATTTATACAAATCATAATGAACATATGTTTAACACAATGCCTGTATGAGGTATACAGTGTGAAGCTTAAAAAAATTGGTAGAACGTAAACTGATCACGCCCACCGAGGATACCAATATCGTGATTCACTTTTTTTTTGCTCCAAAGAACTAAGCAAATGGATACTTGATATTAATTTCGGCTTGAAACCTCCACACTATCTTGACAGAAGGACAGGACAGGAGTACCGTTTCCATTTGAGGTACAGAAGGGTTCCGTATCTCAAAGGGCTTCCACAAATAATAAAGTTTCCACTAACCGTCCTTTATGTTTAGACGTCTTGGGCGCAGGAGGGTCCACCGCGCTCGTCGTCTCTCCGCGCGTCTCTCTGCTTGGCGCGTAGAGGGATCTGGAGAAAACTTCCCGTTCACATCGATTATGTTGCTTTATTGTATGTTTATTTATAGCTATTTTAGTGCTATTTAGTGTTATGGGTCATTCAACTATTTCATTTTATTCATATTACATACGCAATATGTCGATGATTCTGCGGGGCTAGGGGAACGGAGTGTCTTAACACTAGGTTCCCTCTGCTTACTGTTGTATTTCGCATTTGTTGCATTAAAACCCTGTGTATTTATCCACAAAACTTCAAAAATAAGTAAAAAAATCAAAAATATGTAAATAATAGTAATATATAGTTGAATGACCCGTATTTTAGTGGTTTTGTTAATTTAGTTAGTTTAAGTTAGTTAAAATATTTTTTAAGTAGTTAATTTTATTGTTATAGTATAAACAATAAATTGAATTAATCTGCATGAATAAATCAAAAAGTCTACAGAAGCGAATTGGATAGTAGATACTACACTGAATTCAACGTGCACACATTTAGTTGACATATCGGGTATCTATGTAATTAATAAACGGCCAAGATAGGTAAATGAATTGGTAACGACATATCGCTCATTTCGTTGCTCTTAAAAAAATGCTTCTTTTTTTTTTAAAAAACAATTCTCTTTCTAAAAAATATGATGTGCAGTGTTTTTTTTTTCAAAAAAATCAAATACGTCATTGACGCACCAAACGCGACTTTATATTGAAATACATTGCAATTCCAAAAATATTTGTAAGAATGAACAGTCTATTTACTTTTACTTCCCTCATATCTTAGAGTTGAAGTGTCCAGCGACGACTTCAACCATGCAATTTGTTCTTGTGGAACTTCAACACAATAAAGACTAAATATTTAGTACGACATATCACAACATGTATAAACAATACAAAATATGGCATGATTTGGCTGAACAAGACTATGGCGACATAAAGATATAAAGAAAAAAAAAGCAAATAAACAAACCCACATACAAACAAGCAACTGCAAAATGTATGAGTGACCTACCTAGTGAGTTTACTTCGTGCTGGCCTTTGGAAATTCCCGCTTTTCCCTCGCCGCAAGGAATGGAAGGACGTCTTGATGGGTTTGACGAGCGCCGCGCTGTCGGACGCGGGCCGCGCACAGTTCAGCGTCGTGACCGTGAACTCTACGTCCTTGATTGGCTCATTTGATGCTGGAAATTGTATTTTTGGCATTTCAAATGACTCTTTTTCTATTATATTATAATTTCATTCTCTTTCCCACACATAGGAGTATGACTACTTGTAGTGTTAAGAACACATTAGAACTCAACTCCGTGCTTTGTATTACTTAAGTGAGAAAATAAAAATATTAAACATTTCATTACACCGAGTGGGAATCGAACCTAAAGTCGATGTTTGTGCAAAAAAATAAACGGATCAAACCTGTAAATTCCTCTATAGGTTTATCAATAGTGTCGTGATCGATCCAAGTTAATCCCATTTCCACTTTTTCAGCTAAATCTTGCCATCTTTGCTTATTTTCCATGGTCCCCGTATACAATGGCTGTATCCACGGAAATGTGTCCGATAGCACTTTATATAGAGGCAGGCATATCATGTCGATGAAACCTACTTGCATTTGTGGTAATTCGTCTTTTTTTTCTCTGGAAACATAAAAAAAAAACAACATTTACAAAACAAAGTTTCTTTACTATATTTTATAACCGGCGACCCAAACGTGCATCTTACCCTCTGAAACCTAAAGTATATAAAATCTTTAAATTAATAGCAGCCGATGTGATATTCTGAAGTGCATGCTATGTTGTTATAAAGTTTCATCTAAATTTTTTAAGTAAGAGGCAGACACCTCGAAGAGATGTTAAAACGGAGTATCTAAACACTAGATTCTACTCTACCCTGTTAAGCTATATGTATTATATTATAAATCCGGAAAAATAAAAAGACCATACCTGTCCATCATAGCTATAGGTTGTTGGTTCAGCTGTAGTTTCTCCAGGTCTCCCTGATCGAAGAACTCATCAGCTACCAATTTGGCCACCTTGTGTTGTACCTCCCAGGGTTTCGCTATCGCTGATACGTCGCATGCTGTCATCATCATGCCGCATAGCACTGGACGAAAATAAAATATTAATATTAATAATTGATTATATTCCACGGATAGAATAAAGTGCGAAAACTAAAAGAGCCATGATTAAGAAAACATATAACATTTTATACTGACATTCCTTCTTTTCCTGACTTTGCCAATCGAATTCCCCGTTTTCCACTAATTCTAGAAACTTCGATTTCTTCTTGAAATACATAGCCAGGTCCGTTGACAATATCGCTGTTTCCACGACGCGCATTACGTCTTTGTAGTCGCACGGGGATAATGCCTGGAATTATACAATTTAGGGATTTTAATTATGGAACTTCATTTAATATTTCGACTGTATTTCTAATATTCTTTTTATTTATTAAATATTTATTTGTACAATGTCGTAAGAAATACATGAATAGTATGAAATTGTGGTATTTCGTTTCAAGTGGGTTAAGCCATGTTTGTTAGTCATAATTATGTTATATATTATATATCAGCTTCCGGCTGTATCCCGCACACAGCAGGGTAGGAAGAGGGAACTGCGGTGTTACGATATGGCGGCGGTGCTTTCGCCTCGTTACCAAAGCGAAGAAATGGAAATAAAGTCAATATTTCGTTTCCTCGAGTTGGGATCGAATCCACAACCATCGCACCCTCACAGTCACACCCTCGTGCCTCTGCGCCACGACGGCCTCAAAAATTCAATGAACATAATTTTAAAAGGGCTAATAATTTCAATTTTCAGTTCAGTGTATTTTATGCATTAAAGAAAAGAAAGCGAAGACTTACTTGAAATATATTATTGCTCTCACTATTCAATATCATGACACACTGATCGAAATGATGGTGCTCCATAGTGGACGTCGAATACAAAATGGCCAAAGGACTTTCCGTTTTCGTTTGAAACGCATTATTAGTGCCTCTGTGGTCCAGGTCGTGGCAGAGACACGCCACTAGAAGACCTAGAATTTCTAGATCAGACATAAATCTCTCCATTTTTCCAGTTTTCAACATGGCGAACATTGTTTGTGCTACGTTTAACGCGTGGCGCCAGTTGTGGTATTTGACTGGACGGTAGTTCTTTTTAACTGATAATATCCATCTACATAATACCTGTAAAGTTAAGTTTTATATAATATATATTTTACATTTTTTTTACTTTAGGCGACATCCTGTACCTTCTGCGGTTCACCAGAAGGAACGTGGGAACCTAGTGTACCTAATCTTTCATTTATTATTTACGAAAATTTTAAATCCCATACTTACATCGTAAGGAATATGAAATTTTTCGACAAGATTGCACTGAAGGAACATCCGTAACGTCGCTCTACATGTATCTTCGTCGGATAAATCAAAATCTGTAAAAAATAATAATATTTTAACAATAATACAATAATAATACGACATTACAGGCCGTCGTCCCAGTTGGACAATGTCTGATTTTTAATGGGACATTTGTAGGTTCTATTCCTACGCGGGGGAATACATTTTCTCGATTGTTAAAACATGTAAATTATACATTAAATATATTAGATTCAAAAATGCTGACGTCTATTCCCAACTATATAAAGAAGTAACGGCAGACTATATAAACTTACCGTGAAATTTAAAACTATACAAATTATAAACTTCAGCGGAGGGTATGACCTCTTGACATAATTTGTTCGTGTCTTCCGCCGACGCCGTCGCGTGGTACGACAGACACTCGAGCGCTACCTTTGAAGCAAATACTATTCTTGTTAACAATTAAATAACATATCAATTAAAAAAAATAGTTAAATATATATGAGTATATAGTATGACTTCAGGATTATCAATTTCGATCTAAGTACATTTTTTATCTAGTTGTCACTAATATTTCTCACACGTTGGTAACTCATATTTGCAGGCATCGACCGACCAAAAAAGCCGAGCAAGTTGAGTTCGTAATATATATTTATATAACGCATATAGCAGGGGAGGTAGAGGGAACCCATTGTTAAGACACTCCATTCTCCACTTTCAGCCGAATGTTTGAGTCACAGCGTAGAAATGAAAATATGAATTAATAACAGTTCATTCGCCGAGTGGAGACGGAACTCACAACCGACATGTTTAACGGTTACATGTTTGAACCACTGCGCCACGACATCTTCATTTTATATGGTATATATTTAGAATTTTATATAGAATATAAATTACCTTTTGCTTCGCCATCAACTTGCAAGCGTTCTCATACATTTGCGTATTATGTATGCCGAGACCGCAGAAAATAGCGAACGCTTCGAATATTGAAATGTCGCCGTCAGTGAACTGAGATCCGTTTTCCTACAAAATGTCAATAATATTCAAAGTTGAAAAATGTCTCACTAGTCTCACTGTAGTCGAAGTTTCTAGATTTTTCTTTATATTCTAATATAGGTCGTATAAAGGAGAAATAAAAATAAAACCCACTCTTTTAGTTATTGCTGAAGTTTATTCAATAAAATTCATAAATAAAATTTGATTAACCATTTTTTTTAATCTAGGTACAAACACAGACACACAAAGAGCTTATGAAAAAGCATTATGACGAATAATATAATAATAATATTCCAAAAAACGCAACTTTTTAGATCCCCCCACGATTTCAAAAAAAAAAAATTGAAAATCGACCCACCCTAGTATACATATGTATAATAAGTATACTCGTGGGCGCCCTGAAATAGAGACAACAGCTGCAGATGGCTGCACAGATTTTAACTTTATTAATTTTTTCCCCGTGTAAACATTGTTCAGCACAACGGCCATAACTCGCCGACCGCAATGACATATAATATATGTATAAAATAACAAAAACTATCACACATCAAACCTCATAAACTAACCTTATTTATCAACTGCGCTACCCCTATAACATCTTTGTTGGCGTTTACAATCGGCATACAAAGCATGGTGCGCACGTTGGCCGCGTCGTCAGCCACGTTGTCGTCCACCACCATACCGTTTTCTCTCCTCCACTCGTCCACATCAGATATATTTAAAGCTTTATTTGATTGGGCTACCTGTTAAAACGGCTTTTTTTAGGTTCACGCTGTTCGAAGATATTTTTTATGTTTCGTTATAATAATATATAAATATAATCATTTCCACTGGAATGGGAATTGAATCCACAACCATCGTGCTTGCTACAGCACCGTCGTCAATCTTAACCTTAGAAAAAAAATAATTTAATTTGTGTAAATCAAATTAAATGAATTAGAATTGAAGATAAAACTTTAAAATATACTAATTAATCTAAACAAAGCGCCATTATAATAAGAATTTAGAATCAGAAACTCAGAAAGTTCTTAGCGCCGTGTTAAAATCTAGACCTAATCTGAGATTAGGTACATATTAAAGTTCAAGGGAACACGATTGCCTTTCAACTCACGACCTCTGAGGTAAAACGCCGAAAATATACTGTGATACAAATTTAGGTCTAACGCAATAAAATACGTATAAGATTCTTCAAACTCCCGAGTGATTTGCAGAAGTTCGAAATATACATCAAATAATTTTTTTTTTGCTTTCGATATTTTTTATTTGAGACTGCATTGCTGT
>JBAIZZ010000861.1:0-10913 GCA_037355905.1 Heliconius aoede | reverse complement strand
GGAAGACCTACAAATTGCTCGACATCCAACACGTAGTGACATCGTTATGACGATGTCAATTTTTTTTAAATCCTTATTATTTAACTATAACGTAGTATTTTCTTTAAAAAAATAAGTATAGCATGAAATATTTATATAAACATTGAATGACTTAGTCAAGATGAAGAGGAAGTAGGAATAGAGCAGCTAAGAATAAAGCTGGTGATTAGATTTTTACTTTTTCTTTCTTTTTTATATCAACTGAATTATTAGGTAGAAAATAAAATAAATGTGCTATACCTACTATATCTATAATAAATTCAATAAATTCTTACACTGTGAATTAGATGTGAGATGTATGTCATCGTATAGTTTTCCATGCGTCAAGATCAACGTCAACAGAACCGATCCAACTAGAACTTGGGCAAAGGCAATCAAGAGTACTCCAGGAAATAAATTACATACTCCACAGCAACTCTCGATATGACACCCGGCTTTGTGGACTGTAAAGTGTAAGGGAACGTTAGAAGACCGACTCCTGCTTTGTCCTTTATCATGGTCTTCTGAAGATTTGGTACAGTCTTCTGTGCTTTTTGCCATATTTTTTCACTATAAGACATTTGTCAAAATTTGACAATACTTTTAAGAAGTAATTAGTTTGAATGAAGATTTAATACTACATGTGGACTTCAAATATTATCAACATATTATTTTTTCCCAGGAAAATATAAAAGTTGAAAAGATATATAGATTTACATTTTTTTGCTTAACATTACATAAAGATTTTCAAAGCTTTAGTAAAAGAAACTAAAATGTCGGTTATTTTAGTTGAATAGAAAGTGGGGTAGAAATATAATAAAAGGTTACTATATAAGCGTATAGCTAGTAAACTAAATGTAACCCATATCAATCATTGCCAATTTTGTCAATAAATGGATTCTTTGTACTGACTATTGAATTATGCATACATTTTAAATTTGAATACATTTGCATTTTCTAGAATCTTTTCGAGTATATCTTTGCATAAACGAAAAGTAAAAAACAAAATTATAGTATATTTTGATTTCCTTTATTACCCTAAAAATACAGATTAGATAGAATACGGCTATCTAAGGGTAGAGAACCTCAGTACGTATCCATTTTACCCCCACGTACGTTAAGCGATTTTCAGTTGTTCGGCAGATATTTTACAATTTGTGTTTTTTTTTAAATTGGCAAATACATCTCAACTGTTGCGTATGCGCTCGTAATTTTTTTTTCAATATAGCTCAATAATAAGCCTTTTATATAATGTCATTAGTGTTCAGTGTTCAATTAAATGTTTTTTATTTCCGATTTAAAAAAGTTTCCATGCAAACTTTCAACCCCTATTTCATCCCTTTAGAGTTTAATTTTTTGAAAATCCCTTCTCTCTAATTAAACTTATAGATATATATGCGTGCGTCGTCCTTAAGAAATGGCGTTTTATTTTACAACGATAATTTTATAATTTATTTTGTTTGAAAAAATCTTCTAAATTTTCGGGAAAACTTTTTTTTTTCAATTGTATTATGCTTTTATAGATAAGTTAAAACTGGTTTAATTTAAATTGGTGCTGACAAAAATTACTCAGATAATAGATGAGTCCGTCATAGCGTAGACCTACTGAAAACACGATATATAAGAGAATAAATTATTTTAATTTATTAAAATGCTTATGAAAATATGGTAAAAGCCTAGATCGTAGAGTGTCTTGACACTCTCTGCTTATTACCCGTTGCGGAATAAATACTTAAAAACACAACCTGTTATAGTCACACGGTAATACCACGTATAAGTCACCCAAAAAGCTTTTATCATTTAAAATGAACGCATCAGTGAATACCAAACACGAGATATAGGTAAACCATCTAAAAACCCTTTATTCGATACCCAAATTGGATGGTAAACAAAACAGTGTCTGAAATGAGTGAAATTTCAATCTCGCTGTGTCCGACAGTTTCGGGGCTGATTGCGGATTACAGCGTCGATCGGTTCCAGTGAAGCATGGCTGGAGATACAGATCTGTTTAGACGCGTCGATAAAAGCACTGTACGGGATTTGACCAGACTCTGGACATTTTGTTTTAATCTATATAGTCTATTTATTATTACATTTTAGTGTCATGTAAATTTATTCAACACGCGACACGGCTATGGCTTCGAATTTCGGCGGAGAGTGGGTAACGGTAATTGTATCCTATATTTATATTTCATAACCTTGAGACGGTCGTATTCGTAAATTCGTAATAACGATTCACGGGTTGAGTAAAATGGATGCACAAATGCACGTATTTTTGGATTACGCTCATTAAGAAACTTGATTTTTTCTGTGCTCTAAGGTACCATCGACTTTATTATTTGATAAAAATTTCAGCCTGATAAAGCCAAGCAATCTATAATGACCTAGTACGACAGACAGACAGGTACACAACAAAGTGATCCTATAAGGATTCTTTTTTACTTTAGAAGTCCGGAACCCTATTAAATACTAAAGAGATATATATCAAAATATTTTCTTTTAATAAAAACTTAACGAGTAATATTAGTTTTTAGTCGCCTTTTATTTAAATACCCACTTAAATACATAGATGAATAGATATATATAGAGATATATACATAGAATATATACATAGATGTGTAACCAAACCAGATTTTACTTTGGATTACATGTCCAATAGATTCAGCTGAGGCACGAGCGAAACTCCAAATCTGTTTAGTCGTGTCGATGAAATGCAGTATGCAGGATTCGGGCCAGGCTTAATGGAGGACTAAGTTCACAGTTTTCGACCGTACAGCTTAAACTTCAGTTTGCTATTTTCTATTTTCACCATTTTCAAAGATTGATTAAGAGCCTGTCTTTATTCCTTTTTATAGTTTAACAAAAAAAAAAGAATGAGTAAACATAAAAAAAGTCACTAAAAATCAACTTCAAGCTGTATCCTGTATATAGCAGATTATGAAGAAGAAGTCAAATATTGAGACACTCTGTTGACTGTGATGACACTGTGTTACCCAATTTCCACCGAATTTTGACACCAGAGCGACGAAATGAAAAGATTAAATATTAAACTTTTTCACCTCGGTAAACAACAGAAATATCATCCTTCAAATTTAGTATTCAATATGAAATTACATCTAAAAATCGATAAATTTGAATAATGTATTAATTTTCAAATAAGTTTTCACACATAAGCCGATATGAAAGCCGGTGTTACTGCTGTCACGACTATACACTACAGCATACATATTGATGAAGCTATATCAGCGCGTGTAATCCCCTATTTTAAACACAAATATGGAGAGGATAAACAAAGCCGCGTCTAAAACCTATCTGGGTTTTCGATTATACAGTGCGACCAGGTGTGTTTTAATCACGACAGGCTGTGGGTTCGATTCCCACTCGATAAAAAAAAAAGATTCAAGAAAGATATCATTAGGATCTCTAAATTACTTTCATTTCCTGTGTCACAGTAACACTAAGCACAGAGAATGGACACACAATGTCTCTTGGCTGTGTCTATCTACCCTGCTGTGGGGTATACAGCGTCAAACTATCCGTCTCTAATTAAATAACTATCGATCGTACAACAGAGTACAGTAATCCTATTATAGGATACAGCGAGAAAAAGATATCCATTAGCGTCTCACGCTCGTTCCGTTTAAGTCACTCAATACGTCCGGTCCACTTTGTATTGCTATAGGAGAAAACTCTTCAGATTAATCTCTTTTTTTTTTAAATACATTAGATTTTTTTTAATAATGTAGATAAATGCATGATTACATATTTTTTTCCTTAATTGTTTATAAAAATTATGTAACAAATTATTAACAAAAATAAAGTCGCGATAACAAACGCGATTCAGACTCGCCCACCGTCGGTTCCGTACAAACATTGTAGGTTTTCATCTGATACATCTATTGAACTAACGTTTTTGATACTCAATTTTACCCCCCTTTTAGGGCTGTTAATTTTTTTAATTTAATTAATTATAAATAAAGTTTAAAAATAATTTTGACTCTCTTTATAGAGTCGTAATACGTTTTCTCTACATATAAACGGTCACATCTTTTTTAAGTCAAAGTTTATTATATATATATATTATATACGTTATTTATCAGGAAATCATGGGGCCTTAGATCTGTATATGGTTTGAATTTCAACTCGATATCTCGAAGCGTTCCTGAGATAAAGACAGACAAAAGGACACTAAATGATCTATAAAGATTCCTTTTTTTCCTTAAAAGGTACGTAACAGTTTACGTAACAGGTATATCATGTTATTATTATTTTTTAATAAATTAGCAATACGTTATTAAATACAAACAAGCAAAATATTTATTGAGTGTGAAACGTTTACATCAAATTCTATATTTTAATTTTCATGGAAAAAATATCACCAAAATAAAAATTTTGTATCGCTAACACTACGACGTATGTATTATTTGATTTCGTTTATAAATATACGCATGGTTAGATATACATAAGAAGTAATCGTACAGTTTTATTTTACAATAGACGAGTAAATTATTGTGTTCATTTCGTGTGTAGAATTTCTTATTTGAATAAAAAAAAAAACAAGTTCAGAAATAAATAACGTTATATCAATTTAGATTATTGAATGCGACAATATTATATGTCAACAAATTAAATGTAAATTAAAATTACCTGAAACATTAGTTTTCGTTGTTTTTAAAATGAAAACGTCATTAGAATACAAAATTATTGAATATTTACATACAAAGTTAGTAGTAGTAGTTAAGTGAGGATCAAACCCATACACCACTCGCGTTTACAGTCACTTACGCCCCTGCGCCACGATTGACTTCAATTATAATATACACACATTATAGAAAGGAAACGCTATATTAAACCAGTTCATTAGTGAGGTACGATAACCGTCTGTCTGTTTACTTTTACATCTCACTGAGTATTATCTGCTGAGATAGCACGCGGGGTTGAGAATAAAGCGTGTTTGCGCTTGCAACGTTGTTTAAACTGCCTAATTTGATCTGTCGGATTGTCGAATATCTGGATAATTTTATTAGTGCAACGTGCAGACAGTGAGCTTGAAACTCACTCTGGCTATCAAAAAGCGAGTATTTTGCCCATAATTGTTTTTTCAGCTTCACGCTGTATCCCGCACGCAGCAGGGTAGGCAGAGGGAACCTTGGTGTTAAGACACTCCGTTCCCGACTTTCTGCCGAATTCTGGAGGCATTGCGTGTTGAGTGGCAGAACTCAACGCCGCGCTTTGCCTCGACACCAGAACGAAGAAAAATTGAAAATAAAAATGTAAAGAAATATTTCACTTACTAGATTGGGAATCGAACTTACAACGGTCGCGTTGTGCCACTGCGCCACGAAAGCCTATGCTTATTAATTCAATAATTTGTATATCGCACCTCGTCCTACGTCAAAATACCAAAAATATATTGAAAAAAGCGCTTGAAATTCATTCTAACCTAATTTTTCGCTCCTTGGGTCTCTTGGTTACTCAAAAAATAAATATAAGTTATAATTTAATTAAATATATTAGAAGGTCTCTGCCAAAAGGGCGAAAGGCGTCTGAAACTCCTTTCACAGCCTTGGAACGCTCACTTTTAGCAACAATTATAAAAATTACAATAATACCTAATTTGTACACTGTCTAGTTACAAGAAGAAAATATTTATAAATACTCTCATTCATATTTGATTTTATTAACTGCTTAGTCGCGCTAACATAAAAAAAGAAAAAAATATATACAAATGACAGTCGATCGGTCCGTGTCCGTCAGTCCATCCGTCTATCAATAGGCCGTCTGTCTGTCCGTTTTGATTTTTTAGTTCTCTTTACGTTCAAGCGTAGTTGAGATATGTCTAACTACACGGATCAGTCATCAATTAGACACATTTTTGTTACAGTCCTTCACCATGATGTATCATATACTCCATTTTCTTCGAACTCAAGACTAAGTGATAGAACTTATAGTCGAAACAGGAAATCACTGTACTTGTACAATGTAGTGAGTGTCTACAATTCACAATAACTTGGAAAAATATTCCATATACTTTATTTAATTTTCAATATTAAATATAGTAAAAAAAAAACAGACGCAAATAAAATCGCGTGGTAAAACCATTTTTCAAATCAGCATCGACTTCTCATTATCGTATATTACAAACATCTATACGATTCCAATACAGCGCGGTGCGGTTTCATCCGCGGCTTACACAATCATAACTCAGCTATTTTATTAATACCAGCATTTAATTGAATATATATTATATAAATACACGGTATTCATTTAACATTAATATAAGGAGGCGGTCATGGCGAAGTGGCACAGGCGTGTCAGTGTACCTGAGATGATTGTGGGTTCGTTTCCCACTCGAGGGAAGAATTAATTAGGGCAAAGCTCGTCATTGAACTGAGAAACTGTGGAAAGGAGTGTCTTAACACTCGATTCTCTCTACCTACCCCGCTGTGACCTGAATACTAATTCATCAAAGAGTGTTTATCATAGTAACTATTATTTTATTTCCGTTCCACGTTGCGTGTTCAAACACGAATAAGTCAATATAACGTACCGCAATGGAGAGGAAGTTACGATCACTGTTATTTTATGCAATACTAGCAGACTCAGGCGGCTTCGCCCGCTTGAATCATACGAATATTAATTATTTTTCTGATGAAATCTGATAAAAGAAAGACAGGTAGTCTTGATACTGTCTGTTTGTTGCTTGCTATTTGTGGGATATTTATCTCTACTTATATTTGAGTTTTTAACTTCATGTATTTACATGAAGTTAAAAACTCAAATATAAGTAGAGATATCGCAATTTAATAGACAAAAATACATTTTATATTAAACATTTCAGCTCCATTCTCTAGTCCGCATGTAGACACTCCACTCCCCACTTTCCGCTAAACTCTGGAATTTCAAATGGCGGAACTCAACGCCGCTTTGCCTCTACACCGGAGTGAGAAAATGAAAATATAAAATTTCCTCGAGTTTGAATCGAACCCACAACTTGTCGCGTTTACAGTCACACTCTTGCACCTTTCACCACAACCGGCCTCAGCATTAAGCATTTCAATCATCAATCAGTTAACGAGGAGTTTACAAAAAAGCCAATGAATGTGAAAATTAAAAATGAAAAAGCCCAACTCTATTGTGGGCCAGAATATAAATACAATTTCAAAATGATTTATGATCCGTTCGATACAAAATAAAGAAACTCAGTAATGATTAATGTCGTCCTTTTGTCTCTTTGTGCCTTTAACGAGGTACAGTCGGGCGCAGTTTGAACTTGCTGGTGAATTTTCCGCTTATTCCGTTTACAGGTCTCCAGGGTTGTGCTTTTGAAAATCTCCAATTAGTTAGTTTATGGTAATTTATTGAAAGCTCGATGATATTTTTTAATGTGTTGTGTGTGGTGTGGTGAGTTTTTATGATGAGAAACTTTTACTTGACGAATACTTTCAAATGTATAAATAATATGTATTTATATAATAACTTCACGCGTTTTCTTAAGACACTTCACATGCACCGTCCAGTTCTCGAGATAAAACTTATTGAATGGCGGAACTCGGCGTCGCACTTTGTTTTATTATTATTAGAGAAAATAAATTTAAATAACTTGTCACTCGATGTTACGTTTAGATGTTAATAAGTTACGTTTCAATAGCATACTTATTTTTCACGTTGTATCCTGCACACAGCAGGGTAGACAGAGGGTCTCGTGTTAAGACACTCTGTTCCCCACTTTCTGCCGAATTCTGGAGGCATTGCGTGTCGAGAGACAGAACTCAACGCCGCGCTTTGCCTCGACACCAGAGCGAAGAAAAATGGAAATATAAACGTAAATAAATATTTCACTTTCTCGAGTGAGAATCGAATCCACAACCGTCGCGTTTACGCGCGACACCCTTGTGCCACTGCGCCACGAAGGCCTCAACTCTTACGGCATACTTATTTACTTGTGTATAATAATTCGTTCTATGCTCTATCCCGCTCATAGCAGGGTAGGCACCGGGAACCTGGGAAGCTATAGTAAATACACTTCATACAAATTGAGAGACTTCGGTCGTTAACCTTCCGGCGAATTCTGGAGGCACTGCGTCAGAACCCGACGTCGCGTTTTGCATGGTCTTCAGAGCGAGGATGAAAATATTAAATATTTAAGTCCTTGAGTGGAAATCGAATCCACAATCTATTGCAACGACACTGACCGACAGTCACCACTTTTGATTCCTCATCGTTCACGTCGCCGACAAAACTGAAACCAATTACTTCATGATAAATGGTTTCGATACAAAAAGAGACTGGAAATGATAAATATGGCCCCTTTATATCTTTAATGAGGCGGAAATCAGGGTGGAGGGTCACTCTTGGGAAGACCGAACCTATTGCATTACATTGTTTCATATGAAACAGCAGTTTGAAATAATTTGAAGACAGTAACCGGATGTTAGAGATGAAAATTCATTATATAATTTTTCGTCCTCTTCTGAGGCTATTGTCATGTATTGTAATATTTTACCCACGTAGCTAAATACCGAGAGTTGTAATTTTATAAAGACGATAATGATAAAAAAGAAACACTCAAAATAAGTGATTTTGATTCGTAATTTTCAATCGACTTTTAGGACAGGCTTTTCCTCAATTTCCACCTGATTTTAGAGAAATTTCATATTCACTTTTTGTTTCTTTGCCAAATATTAAGGAGAATATGAAAACAATTCCTTTGCCCGAGTAGAAATCAAACTTGTAACCATCGCGTTTCCAGTCTCTCAATATCCTGCTACGCCATGTTTTTAGTAAAGTAAATAAACTACATATTCTATGTATATTTAGTATATATGTTGTACACTATGGTTGTGATGTAAGTTTGACAGTTAGGAAAAGGCACTCCCAGGTGGTGCGTGTGACGCCACTTTAATGATGAAGTCTCAAGCTTCGAGCCTTTCAGCTCGGCCTATTCTGTTTGCTTTTAGAATACTATCTCCTTACTATTTGCTCTAAATTTTTGTGGAAAAATAATAAAATATATATAAATAGGTGAAAATTTACAAACTGTTAGAACATACGAGCACTTGCATATATTGATTTAATAATATATCTTTTAGTTTCATGGTGTATCTCGAATTTTATAGCAGAGTAAGGTAGGAAATCAAGAGAAACGATATATCGCCCAATCTTCGAAATATTGCGTGTTGAGTGGCGGAACTTAACACTGCGCTTTCACTTTACCAGAGCGAGGAAATGGAAAATTAATAATTTCCCAAGAGGAAATCGAACCCACAACGGTTGTGTTTACATATTACGTAATTAATAAGGATATTGTATAAAACGAAACATATGTATAAAAAGTATAGAAAATAAATTTTTACATACATTGAAAATAGATTTTATTTCCGTCATTTTTATTTTACAATAGAAATTTATCGAAAAACTAGACAACAAACTTGGGCTCGTCATTCTACACACCTTCGCTATGATAAAACTCTTGGTTGACTATGAACACGTTATTTATTAGCTCTACGCTTATTCGGGAAATTGTTTTTTTTATCTTGCAAGACAGAACTCATTTCCGATACTCAGCATGTAAAGTTAGTGACTTTACTTTTTTTGGAATTGAGAGAGACGAAAAGTGGAGAATAAAGTTTCCTAATAGACTAGGTTCCCTCTGCTTCTTTTTGTTGCATACAACGTGAAGGTGAAAAAAGAAAATAAATAAACGTAACATAAATTTTAGAAAAATAAGAAACCATCGCGGCGCAGGGCCACAAGGGTGTGACTGTAAGGCGACAGTTGTGGGTTCGATACCCGCTCGAGTAAATGAAATATTTATTTAAATTTATATCTCCATTTCTTATTTATTTATTTATTTCTTCGCTCTGATGCCGAGGCAAAGCTTGGCGTTGTGTTACCCCACCCAACATGCAATGCCTCTAGAATTAGACGGAAAGTCGGGAAAGGGGTGTATTAACACTAGGTACCAGCTGCCTACCCTGCTGCGTGCGGGATACAGCGTGAAGCTGAAAATAAAATAATAATAATAAGGAGTTGTTACATCCACATTCGAATGTCAAGGCAAACATTAGTAGGGGACAACTTAGCATTATGGCAGGTTACGAAAGGTGTAGCGGGTAAATTACTCCAATCTATTTACGTGAGTGCAAGACAAGAGCTAACTGCCTCAGCGTATATTCAATGGACCCACCGCTTAACCAAATTGATTTAGGGAAATATCACCCTTAAGTTATGACGAAGAAAGATCAAAATAGAATATTCTGTTTTAACACGTGTAACTCTTTCAGAGTATATTTTGATATATCGTCATGTAAGTATCGAGAGCGATTACACAGCAGTGTTCCTATGAATATGTAAACAATATAAATACACGCATAAGCTTATCTGTCTATATTAGTGTTACATCGTCTGCTTGTTAACGTGACAGGTGTTGGTTCGATTCCCATTCGGGAAAATTGCTTTCATTGCCTCACTCTGATAACCAGTTTCGCCACTCAACATGTTGTTTTGCATATTGGGCTGAAAGCTTCATAAAGCTTTCTTTAGATTCATGCTGCATCCCCCACATCCTATATATTCATTGTTGAAGCTGTCCCACCGCACCACTATGGCCTCGATCAAAAATTCGGACTCTTTATTTACGTGAAGGTAGTTAAAACAAAAACCAAAAGCTTTAAATATTATATACGGCTTCGCGTTTCTCTCGCATGAACAGAACAGAGGGAGCTGGTGTCGCCGCAATTTACGCTGAATTCTAGAGGCACCACTTGATGAGGGAAAACCCACACCCTATTGCTGTTTTAGTAAAATGCATTTTTTGCATCCATTCTATATATATATATATATATATATATATATATAATCTAGCCTATCTGTGTAGGCAAAGTGGCCAAGTT
>JBAIZZ010000860.1:0-10913 GCA_037355905.1 Heliconius aoede | reverse complement strand
TACGCCTAACACATATGAATGTAATGAGCAGATAATTGTGTAAATTTAATTTAAGGAAAAAAACAGACCAGAGTACCTTCTAATAAAACAAAAGTTGACGATGGCACTGCGCCATGAAGACTTCTATAATAAATTATATATAAAAATATAATAATATACATATATTTATATTATTAAGTAGAATATTGACATAGTAGGTAGTATGTGTATTTGCGATACCTTCGTTAGTCTTTAGAAGGCCATTGACATGTTGCACAGCCATGCGGATTACGTGACGACCCAAATCATGAGGACAGCTCATGTTGTAAGGAAATTAGAATTCTGAAGTAGCGCTACTGTGGTAATCGTATATGTTCCAGGGTTGACCGCTAAAGCCTTTGCTTTCATTCATGTTTGTGAAATGTGTGTTTGCCATAAGCTTTTATATATATTAACAAGCTTTCATTAAGTCGATTAGTTAATATGTAACTTAATAATATAATAAAATATGAAAGTGAATTTGACCTACTTCTTAACTGTTTTCCCGAACACCTTTAAAATATATATTTATTGAATGTAATGTGATAAGAACGTTTCATGACTGAGACGAGACCGCGAGCAACAGCAGCAGGTCTTTTAGAGTTGCAAAGGTACTCGTAACTAATATATGTTAATAAACTTAAATTTCCATCATCCATTTTAGATAAAAAAAATAGACTAAGCCAGAAAGAAGTAACTGAGGTCTCGATCTTGCGTTGATATTACTCAAAGATCTTGCAAAGAATAGCGAAGAACGCGTCCAATTTTCCTCTTCACTGCAATTGTCCACTGTTTTTAGTGTAAATCGGACAAGCGCGAGTCAAGCGCGCACCGAGGGTTCCGTATAAATATTGCCGGTGCCTACAAACAACTGCCCTGATTGTTTCTTTTCGAATGAACTGGTCATGACAGCGTCACCGGACGGCTGACCTGTCGTTACAATTGCACTGCATTTAGTCTTTTTCACCCACATCTGCCCTCTTTTACACGAGCTCGCTAACAATATTTATACGAGTCTTTCAGTGTATCATATATATTAGTGCCGTAATACTTTAGACTTCGACTCCAAAGCTGCCTTCCTCATAATCCGTTCAATACGATATTTAAATATTTAATTGTACACCGAGTACATATCGTTGCGACTTGTAATAGTTGAACCATCACGATACACCGAGTTAGATGAACTTGATGTATAGGTGCTCAAAACAATTCCATGGCGTTCCTTATTATTGTTATTTCCTTATTTAAGGCTAACTAAGACTAACACGGTCATGTTTTATAGTTTACAGCACTTCTGAAGAATGCAGCTTTCACACACAACAAAAAAAGTAAATCGGACCAGTAGATTCAGAGTAATTAGCTTTCAAACTAAACAAACAAACAAACAAACAAGCTCTTCCGCTTTATTATATTAGTATAGATAATATACTTATTGTCAGGGTTGAGATGTCTTCGTAACGTTGTGTTTATACGAGCTCTTAGTGTATAATATATATTTATTTAATACGTATACAGGTATATACAGGTATCTTTTATAACAATGGAGGTTCCCCCTGCCACTCATCAATTCTTATTCGAAGATGCTGTGGATCTCTGCGTTGGATGAATCTGCAATGAAGAGATATAGCGAGAATGGCATAGAATGAAGAAAATCGTACTCAACTAATTTGTGCTCGTCGAGAGTGTGCTGAGTGATCGTAACTCATAGTACCATCACCCAGAGAGGCTTTGGTTGTCGTTCGAGGACAAGGTGAAATAGGTGTATAGAAAAAATGTTTGAATTTCGACTAAAATATGCAATTTTATAATGGAATGTATTAAACACAAACAATGAGTTCCATTCGACCACGCGGACGAAGCCGCAGGTAACCGCTAGTATAATTCATTTAATCCCTTAACATTTATCTCTAATGATCAATCTTAAGCCTCATCTTGCGTATTGACAGTTTCAAATTGTCTGCGGTCAGAGAGACCCGCCGCGACACTTCAACCTCTGCCTGCGGGGCCGCAGCCCGCACTCCGCAGTCCACTCAAAATGAATAATTAGAAGATTAATTGATATTTGGCTTTGTTTGCGTTAAAATATTGTTACTAAATAAACAATTTAATATATTTATTAATATAATTATAAGGCTACCGCGGCGCAGCGTCTGACACCAAGCGCCACGGTTGTGGGCTCGATTCCCATTCGGGGCAATGAATTTTTATTTTTACGTTCTGGTGAGACAGCTGGTGACCGGCGTCGAGCTTCAATCAATATTTTGAAAATTCTGCTCGCTATTGAACCCTGCTGTCTGGGGGATGTAGCGTGAGGCTTTAAACAAACTAACATTATAACTAATATCGTCATGCTTGGAATTCGAGAAATAGAATTGGAGGTGTAAGTGCGAGCCGCACCCACTGAAGCTTCCGTATCGTATAAAAGTTTCCAAAGTTAAGTTTGACTTATATAACGATTACTTGTGTCGTATGAAATGAGCTAAAAAAATAAAAGTTAGGAATGTTTTTTTATTTAAGGAAATATATATAATTTTTCACTTTCCGGATTTTTTTAAAATTTGAATTGTAAGTTCTCACTTCAAGCCAAACTTCATAACTGTAGGTGTACAGGAAGTACCCTATGCGTATTAAAATGCAGCAAAATCTTTTTTCTTTTCTGTCTATGATTGCGTTGCAAAAGAGGTTTGATTTTTCTGAGCTTTAAGTATTATAAACCTGAATATATAATATCAATATCAGCTTGATATTTTAACGCAATCTCAAAACAAATGGTCTTAGAAGTACAAAACAAAGTAATACTATAAAGGTTCTGGTTTAATTTTAGGGTCCGGGACCCTAAAAAAGTTTAATCAAGCAACGAATGAAAATTAAGACGTTTCATTTAGTTCCACACAACAGTAATGAATTAGCATTCGACATGTTACGAGAGTGCTACATTGCTGTAGCAGTACTAGATTGGCTTCAGTGACTATGTTCTCCATAGTTCAACAAGAGACCTTGGTCTCCAGCGTATTTCCTTTACATATTCAGGCGTTATTATTAGATACTAATTGTAAAACTCATAGCATCACGTGTTCAATAGTCATAGACTGTTGTTTTGATGTAAGTCTATGACAGCGTGGAAGTGGGTCACCACGGTGACAACAGAGGTCATGGACGGACGGAGGCGAGCGAGCAATTGCAATATCTATGGGTTACAGTTGTATGTAGGTGTATGTCTCTACGCATCTCTCGCGTGCATGCCGGAGTAGGCAGAGGGAATCTTAAGTTGAAGACATTCCGTTTTCGCCTCACCGCCCACTTTTCACTTTGTTTTCATGCTATTGGGTATTGAGTAGTGGATCTCAACGCTGCACGTCATCTAGAGCGAGGTAATGAAAATAATTTAAATATAATATAACCGTTTCCCCAAGTGAACTCGAACCCACAACCACTGCCCAGTATTCGGCCTAATTCGTTAATAATAATATATTTTAATGTATCTACCATTCAAGCAAATATTTCAAGAGTCCTTTTTAATGTAACAATTAGTATCTTTATATATTTAAATCGCAATTTAAATTTCGAGCTTAAAAGCTCTACTTTATTTAATTACTGGCTTTAATGACATATTTTTTAACAATCTCATATGTTCTAATTTAAATATGTAAAGTAGGTAGATGTAAATAAAAAAAATAATTAAAAAAGCTTCACGTTGTATCCTACAGCAGAGTAGGCAGAAGGAACGTAGTGTCCGTTGACATTCCGTTCTCCACATTCCGCTGAATTTGGAGTATTGCGGGTTGAGTGGCGTAACTTAACGCCGCGCTTCGCCTGGGCACAATAGCGAATAAAAGGGAAATATAAATTGAAATAAATATTTTATTTCCTCGAGTGCATTAACCTCGCACCCATAAACTACGTTACCTTCAATAAAAAACCAAAAAATTCAAACTAGAAAAAACAAAGAAAAGTTTCATAACCACCGAGTTACGCTCATTTACTACGATTTTTTCGCTTTAACGAGGAAACCTAAAAGCTATTAAATTATACATTACAACGAAACCTAAAGAAACGTCGTTTCTGAACCATTAAGTACACAAAAAATTATCTTTAAAATTTCTTATTAGCTATTTAGAAACAGTGAAGAGCGTCGCTGAATGACACTTGAGATTCAATCAGTGCCTTAGATAGTATCTACTGGCTTTGAAGAGAATTTTTAAAATTCAATTTAAGATTTAGATAAATAATTAATAACAAATGTTCCTCACATACTCGTATCAGGCGTTGAAGAAGGAACATTGAGCTTAAGCTCCCTTCCCCACGCGCCATCAAATTTTCCGAGAAATTGTATGGCAGAACACAACGCCACGCCAGAGCGAGAGCGAGAAAAATAATTAATTACGGAGAGTTTTAGTTGAGGATAGGTGTTAAAAAAGTTAACACTGTTCAAAGATTTGCTGTCTTCGTTTTTTTTTATATAAAATCATTTAAAAGTAACTAATTATATACTTATAAGTGATAAATAAGTTAATTACAGTGTTTATAATTATTAAAAAAACATTTTTGTTGTGCATTTAATGTCTTTATTTGCATAAAGAAGCACTTAACCTGCTGCCTCATTAACTATACTTCACAGTAACAAGTTGTCATTCAGAACACAATATGTATGTTTGTATATTTTAATGAAGATTGTTATTTTATAATTGAAAGTGACGTTTAAAATAATCTTGAAATCACATATGTACAAATAAAATAAAATAAAATATAATGAAAAGGATAAAGTTGAATGTAAGATGTCGGGCACGTGTTGTGAATACAAAAATAAACAGAATTTGCATAGATTGAAGAAAGAAACGAGACTTGCATTGTGCGCTCAGTGCGCACGTACCTTTTATTTGGAACTCCTTTCAAATAGCTTTATTTCATATGATAATAGAGAATCGTTTTGAATTATTCTCTTAGTTCGACGTGGTATTCCGCAGAGAGCAGGCAGAGAGCAGGCAGAGAGCAGGCAGAGAGCAGGCAGAGAGCAGGGTAATCAGAGGTGACAGGGTGTTGAGAGACTTTGTTTCTCAAGCACCGTCCAATTGTGGAGATATTGCTTTGTCTTGTATAGTAGAAAAGTGAGAATAATTAATTCCCTCGAGAGTGAATGGAACCCAAAACCATCGTTTACAGTAAGTCGCTGTGCCGCTGCACCACAACGGGTTCATATAATGTATTATTTCATCTACCTATTGTATATTTAACTTTAGTAAAATTATTGTTTCAAATGAAACAAGTATTTCGATGATTATTTTTACAGCACTCGTGTATTGAAAGTAGGAGTGAGTACTCCGTGGTTACTAAGAATTCTTTGAAGTTATATTTTTCTTTATAAATGCTGTTCTTTTCTTCTGTAAAATAACTAAGCATTTTTCTATTAAATACATTTTTTTATGAGTATAATCACATAAAATCAAAAGGTATGAATTACAATGCAATAATTATATGACAGTATTCAAATTTATTAAATGACTAATGTGGTTAATACAAATAGATGTCGATGACAGAAGGGTAAGGACTATTCTCTTCATTTATGCGTATGAAACAATAGATTACGACCAATGCTCAGATCTACCGATTTCATTAAAAAATCGGTCTTTTGAGGAGTATGGCAACTGACATTGAGACACGAGATTTTTACATATATATATATATATATAGAGACAGAGAGAAAGAGAGAGATAACACTAAATATGCTACGGGACGCTACGAGACCTCTACGAACTTCGCGTCTACACTCCACAATCAGTTCGCGCGTCGCGCTCTAACAGTGTAGTTGTGTGGTCCATTGTAGCCCCAGTGTAGAAACTTTATTCGATTTGGACTTCTGTAGTAAATATACGAGATAAGTTTTAGATTTTTTAAATCTTGTTTAAATTCTATATTTTGAATAATTCGATAATGCTTATTATAAACTAAGAGCTTAAAATGTTTAGTGATAGTGATTTGTCTTAACGTTTGTATCTCGTACTCTCGGAGAGCCGGATAATACTGTAAGTACTTTTTCTTTTTACATTGTTTAGTTAATTAGAGGCTTTGTAAAAACTTGTTTACACCATTTCGCATCACCACATCGAAGTTTTAAACAAAGTTTTTGCTTGACCTTGCCGTAGTACTTGTTTAATCATAAAATAAATAATTAAGTGCAAAAATAATGTATTTATAACTTTAACTTAAATTAGCTTCACGCTTTATCCTTAGCAGGGTTATCTCTTCACTTGAATGTTTCGTTTGACATCTAATTTTAAGTCGAGTCAGACTTACTTACCCGGGACTCGTTCCAATCTGTTGCATAGTTGAGTTGTAAACGCGTAATCTCGCGTTGTTACCAATATTTGCAGAAAACGAAAGTAAACGTATAGATGTTATCTTAATATATAATTATTAATCTATATAAGCTTATCTGTAATTAACGAATATTCTGAAGTCTGAGTGTTATTCCACACAAAGGATAAAAAATATATTTTTAGAAAACGTTTACAAGTTTGCGGGACTTACCCTCTTGGGCCTCTTGTACGGTTTCAATAGATTTCTTTATAAAATTTTGTTATGTTCCTTCATTTGAAATGGAGTATGTCATCTCAATTGCTATCTAATATCTTGTGCTAAATAAAGGCTAAGATGATGATACAGTTATACATTTTTTAACTAATAATAAATTTTAACATAGTTATGTATAAAATGGAAATTAGACTTAAATTTTTTTTTAACATTAGAAGAATATGTGTTCTGAGTAGGAATCAAACGTACGACTACCAGATTCACTAATGTACATATTACATAGAGAACAGTCGCGTCGAATCGCTTTAGTCGACATAAACGTGAATTGTAAATTATTAATCGGACCCAAGCTTAATTTACCGTACTTATTACTTCCTCGACCCTAAACTTTCATACTCAACGATTGAGCAAAATTACTATCATTTACCCGCAAATTAAGTATACAAAATTGCCAGCGTAGGGAAATGTAGTGTCTAATTTAACACTCGATAGCACTGGGTTCGAATCCCGTTTTACAAAAAAATTGATAATATTTTTAATTAATGTTGTTTTATTCAAATTGGTTTGAATAAGGTACAGTGTTGGGTCTCTTTCCCCTGGCCGTGTCAACACTCAACGTCTCACAAAGCGAGCACATGTGGACGGAGTGTACTGACATGATGCAGCATGAACACAAAGCACAATATCGCTTAAACCCGCTTTTTCTTCAGTATATAGCGTGAAAATGATAAATGGTTAATTTTAGTTTAGTTTGGAAAACATTTTGAAGATAACAAATAAAGAAAACAAAACTGTATACAGCCTATTATTATAGAGCACTTCGCCGTCTCCTCTTATGTCTACCGTACAATATGAATAAAATTTGTTGACTTGAATCTGGAATGAGCCATCAGATACTCTAGAGTCGTAAACATAAACAAAATAACACTCACAATGGAAAGCTTAACCTAAATTATTATTATATTTTACTGGTATAAGTATCAAGTAAAGACAAAATTATATTATAGGTTCACGCTGTATCCCGCAAATAGAGCAGGCAGAGGCGACTAAGTGCTTAGAAGCTTCGTCCCCCACGCACCGCCTAATTATCGAGACTAACGGTGAGATGACAATAACTCATTACCTCATGTGGGAATCGAATCCACAACCGTCGTATTTACTTTGAATTCTTATTGGTCTCAAATTAAGGCGTTAAGATTAATAATTTCACAAATAAATCGACATCATCACAAAACATTAATCCGTTAAAAGTAATTAGTATCTAAGAAGTGCCGCCTCTTTAACTGCCGACGCCAGCCACGAGCGGATGTTGTTCTCTTCTATACGAATGATAGTTCTTTGGAAACCATTTCATGAGTCAGTGCTCAGTCGGCCTCCGCGCGCTCTCCGCGAGCGAGCATGATTCACGCGTACATACATACATACTAAGTGATTTATTACGGCTTTTACATATTAAAATATTGCTTCTAACACCATTATTCTTATAGAATTTTTATTTTGTGCTCCAATTTGTTGGTTGCACGACACGTCCAGTTGTACATGTGTGACGAGCGGGGCCAGTTCGCGGTATTATGAGCTTGGTGTATCACAATTGGTGTAATTATGTCGTTCACGCTGCATCGCACAGCAGAGTAGGCAGGAAACCGAAGTGTTAAGATACTCCGTTCCCCACTTTTCGGCGAATTCTGGAGGCATTGCGTGTTGAGTGGCAGAACTCAACGCCGCGCTTTGCCTCGACACCAGAGCGAAGAAAATGGAAATATAAACGTAAATAAATATGTCACTTCCTCGAGTGGGAATCGAACCCACAACCGTCGCCTTACAGTCGCACCCTTATGCCACTGCGCCACGACGGCCTCAAATATTCTTGAACAGTGTTATAAGCTTAATTTGTTAGTATTGTTTTCACGGATAGTTTAAATGTTTGCAGTCACGTAGAGGACAACTTAGAATACCTATAAAAGATATTTCTATTTTTGGAGGCAAGACTTGGCGTAACAAGCTAATCTTTATTTCCCGTTCCTGTCGTATGTCTGTCACTATTTTTTACTATGACTGTATATTTTGTCGCACAAATAGAATATTATAGATTATAATTTACAAATTGTGAAGCAACTGTAATAATACCTGCATCTTTAAAAACATCTCGCAGAGGATCGCGAGCCTTTAAATTATAAATTTATCTGACGGCTCGTTTTTGGAGAATGAATATTAAATCTATATCTGCAACACTGCCCCATAGCAGCATTCCATAAGATAAAAGACTAAAATAGCTAAAGTAGACTAGTCAGGCACTTTCAACGCCTGTCATTTGTCCTCCTTTTTTAATTGCGAACTCGAAACAGATACCTGGCGATATATCTTAGAAAATTAGTTGATTCCATTGCATTGAGAGTTTCCCCTAAAACCACAACAACATAACATTTGGTAAAGCAAACTCAATATAGTTTTTTTGGCATTTAAATTTAGATAATTAGTTACTATCAAATCATATACTATATTATGCGAAAAATACAATATCAATACAAATATTATTATTATACGCATTATAATATAGTATAGTTATAATATAGTATAGTTAATATAGTATAGTATAGTTGTAAAAAGTTAAGTTAATATAGTATAGTATATTTAATATAGTATAGTTGTGGTATATAATGATTAGTAATTTTCCTTACATCAAAAGAGGATCGAAAACTTAAAAAAATTAGGTTCTACCATTTTTAAGCTAATAAAGCTAAAGGTCTAATACACATTAAATTATTGGCAGTCATTTTAAACCTTCGATCGCTGCTCACTAACCAAGGAGAAGATGAATAAGAGATTAATAGAAGAACTTAATTAGTTCGGACATTAATGTTCTCGATATTTTTATATGGATCAGAGTCGTTAGACTTGGAGTGAAAAACCTGGAGTTAAGTTACGATTCCAACTCTCTGACTTTCCAGAGATATTGTTTGTTCTTATTACAAGAGCGAGGAAATGATTCATTTCCCCTTAGGGGAATCGAATCTACAACCGACTGGCTTATAATTTACGCTATGTCGCTACGCCACGACGGCTTTGATAAATAAATAATATTTTTCGATATCTGAAGGACGACATCGTCGTGTGTCTTACGTTCTAGCAAAGTAAAGAATAAAGCTATATTTGATTTGGTCCTCAATGTTTGTTCGTCTGCTCTGGTTTCGCGTGATTGACTGAAAAACAACGCACTAACAAACCTACTGGATTTAGAAACTCAATAATTCGAAAAACTCTCTCAATTGAAAAATCGAAATTTCTACGGGAACGAAATTTAACGGGATTCTCCATTCTCTATTCTCTTTCTCCTATACGTTTTAAAGTCCATGAAAATAAAGTTGCAATGTAAAAAAAAATACTAGTGACATCATTTTCACGTTCCATATTTATTTGAAATATTATACGAGTATATAAGACTGTGAAAGTAAAAGAAGAAATAGAACAACTTAATTCGTCAATCTCACTTTATTCTAATACAGTGTGACTTCAACAAACACTTACCAGGGTTGGAAGTTCACTTTCTTGTTCATTTACACTTTTTACCTGGCGATTTTTGTTTTTTGTATTTAAGGAAATATGTCAGAAATTACTTTAAAACGTGTTATTGTGCTGTATGTAGCTATTTATATATACTTTGAGTTTGGTGATCTGGGTTCGATTAGTATATCCAACATATTAGCAGGCTCGCGTTTTTCCCCACATAGCAGAGTAGGCAGGCCACACTCCGTTTTAGATATGATTGAGTGGCGGGACTCGACGCAACGATGCCACTGCGGCGATATGCCACGGTGGCTTCATATGCTTCCAACACCTGTATTATTTATTAACGTCATGTCTAAAGTTTTAAATATAATTAGTTTTTTTCCATCGACTCTAAATAAAATTCTAGTAATAAGTGGAGAACGGAGTGTCTTAACACTAGGTTCCCTCTGCCTACCTTGAGGTGTGCGGGATACAGCGTGAAGCTGTAACGCGAATATGTAAAACAAAATAAAGGTCACTCGAAATTTTGTTTGCATAAAGTATAAGACGTAAAATAGAAAATCGCTATTATTACCGTCCAGCACTTACGTCTATAAGTTTTACGTTCCGTAAAAGAACGGAATATAGTTATATAATATTTTTTGATTAGATAAATTCAATGTGACCACAACATAATAAATATCAAGGATACTTTAATTTTTAAATTTATTTATTATTATTTTTAAATCTATATTTATTTAATTTAGGATTTCAATCTCTACAATAAAAGAGTAATAAGCAACTATACAGCACTGTGCCCGGGCGGCGCGCGGGCGGCGCCGGCACGTCCGTCTGTCACTAATTGATCGTTTGACTCGCTC
>JBAIZZ010000859.1:0-10919 GCA_037355905.1 Heliconius aoede | reverse complement strand
CTCTTTGTAATGCGTGTATGTCGTGTGGGAATGTTTTTTTTTTTTTTTGCTTTTTATGTATTATTAATAATTGTATAGTCTCTTTGAGACGTTAATTATTAATTAGCATTTAATTATTTAATTTATTATTATTAACTGAGGCCGTCGTGGCGCTGTGCGGCAGGAAACGTGTGACGTTATGTGGGTTCGATCTTAGGGGGGATTATATATATTATTATGCAAAAACAAATACTAAAATTTTTGGACAAATTGTAAATAAAATCTATAGAATTGGTATTTGAACTCAATACTTTTCGATTAACACATTGTATTTTAATTTACACTACTCTTTACAATCTAATTGTTCTCTTTCACGCTTTGTAACGCATAGCGCGTTAGATAATTCTCTACTTTCCATCCAAATTGTAGACACTGCGTGTTAAGTGTCGAAACTTAACGCTGTCATACTTGATTAAGTAATCATTTAATATTAAGGTAAAACGTTTAAAATCGTCTTATATAGACAACACACAATTACTTAGTTATTATTAGAAATCTAACGGGAAATTTCAATATCAAAACCGACTTTCCGCCTCAGTTACGATATAATTTGATATAAACGTCCTCGTTTTGTGATTTGCCACTCTTTTACTTTGAACGTTAGTTTTGCGTTTATTCATTTTTATGTTACAGCTTAATGTTAAGAATATTTTGACTGTAACTGTAGGTAGTTTTTTCTTTTATTTTATGCAGACTTATTTAAATTCCCAGCTAAGCGCAGCGGCACAGCGCCTTACACCACTTTTGTGGGTTCGATTCCCATTCATTATTTAATTTTCTAATAACAAAGAAAGATTCACTATTGAAACAGACAATATATCGAGAATTGAGTGGAAAATGGGGAAATGGAGTGTCCTCTGCTGTTATATAATGTAAATGTACTAATATTATAAATGTGTAATAATGTTTATGAGGATAGACGATTGTTCCACAAAAACTACTCAACGGATTTAGATTGAACTTTACGATAATATAGTTTAAACATTAGAATAACACATATAATAATAATAATAAAAAAATATATGTTTACAATAAATAAGAAACATACTAAGTTTACACATTGTTACGATTACATAAGTGTTTCAAAATAATCTCGAATCAATTTCAATACGAAATGTACCGTACACAGCGGAACGTCAGTGGTCCATAACAGCCTCTCTAACGACAAGGTTTTTGGGTCGGAACCGTTTCCTCATAGATCACAGATACTAGAATTTGACACTCTTAGTTGTGATTTAAGAGCTACAAGAAGTGTTATTGGGTTTTTTTTTCACGCTTCACGCTGTATGCCGCTACATGCGGGTAGCTAGATAGAATGTAGGTGGGTAGGTAGAGAGTGCTAAGACACTCCACACCCCACTTTCGGCTGAATTCCTCCGTCCGACCACAAAAAGAGAATTACGAGATTAAATCTATTAATATAAATATAAAATCAGACAAATACGTAAAATAAAACCAAAACGAATTGTATCATTGTATGTATGTATGTATGTATGTATGTACCCCCATGATTATCGCGTAACCCCAACCTACATTAAGTATTACGGTAATCAATGGTAATTGACTCCATTGTTTACTTGAGGTCGCTTTTTTATACGCAACATCAGTTTCCTATCTATTGTTAGATACTAGTGTTTTAAGCATGGATACGTCTCCAAGTTAATTTATGATTTTTTTGTTTTAGTACGTAAAAGAGTGTCTTGATAAGAGAAAATTGCGGCACAGGAGCACAAACGTCCGTCATATTAGTTCTCATCATCTAGTTTTTTTGTTTGAAAAGTACAACCCAACGCTGTACTGTCCGCCTGCTAATTATAAAAAAAACATTTATTCAATAAATATTATTCAAGAAGAATTTAAACTCTCAAAACACCGCCTTCGGAGAAATAAATATAAATGAAAGTGGAACTGTAACCCCTATTCTGAAACTATTATACAATTATACTTATTGTTAGAGAAAATCGATTCATCCCTGTTCTATACAACTAGGGTAGAGTCGCAGTATCAATAAATGTGATAGATATCTCTATTATTCTACAGTAGCGAAGGGAGAATACTATAAGGGGTTGTATATAACGCATCCTAAAATGAAAGTGACCAAACTCAACATTATTATACAGTACGGTCGATGTGTTGTGGCTCGTGGCTCGCCTTGAAGTAAGGCTTTCTAACATTTACGCATTGTGCAGTACAACTATACGTACAAAGGGGAATGAATTACCTTTTCCTTTTACAGAAGTGGGTTAAAGGGGAATTTCCTAAAATATTTTTTTTATTATATCCGAATTAAATTGTAGATTTTATTATTAATAAAATATTTATAAGTGTTTTGATATAACTAAACGGGGTCATCCACGCTATTGAAATTAATTAAATTTTAATTATTCTCTATATTAATATTATAATTATATAACTTTTAACCTGTTTATTTAAACAAATAAGGAAGGAAGCTATGACTCATTCGGACAAGTGTGCACCATGGTACTGGTATCGACTCGCACCCTGAGGAGTATCTTTATTTCGTTTATCCACTCTGGTGACTCGAGGCCGTCATGGCGCAGGGGCATAAGCGCGGCAGACGTGGTTTGGGTTCGATTCCCTCGAATGAAATATTAAAATTTACGGGAATTCCGCAGGAAATGGGGAACAGGAGTGTTTAAATGGGAACGGAGTGTCTTAGTACTAGATTCCCATTAGTACAAGCTTCGACTCGCTAATGCGCTTCTTTGTAAAGCGCGGGTTCGAGTCCCGCTAAACGTAAATTTTTAAACGTTTGTGTAGAATAATACATTAAAAGATGCTAAAATACTTGTCAGTAATTTAATGCACTCAATTGACTCGTTAAGGAAATGGGTCAATGTCATATATTATTAGCGTCGAGCACTTGCAAAGTAGTTGTTATTATAACTGTATAAATTATTATTAAATGTAAATCGGCTATCGGCTGGGTATTTGTAATGCACAATTTTTATGCAGATTCTGAAAAATCTTTAAAATAAATTCACTGATTTTTTTTATCGAGGTCGTCAGTACGCAGTGGGACACTGCCTGAATGTAAACCCCGATGGTTGTGGTTGCGATTACATCTCAAAGGAATTTATAATTTTTATTTACTCGCCGAGAGCGAGGAAATAGAAATTATAAAATAAAATAAACAAAGTGCGGCGTTGAGTTGCATCCGGAGTGTTTTAACATAAGGGTTTGCCTACTCTTTTATTATATATGCGGGATACAGCGTGAAGCCAATTTTTTTTTGTAAATTTATCTTGAAAGATATCTCAAACAATTCAAAATTTTTTTTAGATAATTTCACTTTCACGTTTTACTCGTACTTTATAGAATGAAGAACCAAGTGTCAAACCGGACTTCATTTCCCGCTCTGTTACGACATATTTCGTTTAGAGTTTAGTCGTGTTTTGCCTTTGCCAAATTGTAAAATTAAAATAATTTAAATATATCCATGCCCACCCCAGTTGTATATCGAACCCACTACCCGATCCATTTGCCATTATAGCTTTAATTAGAACGATTTAACCTTACAATTACAAGTCTAGAGTTATCACTAAGATAAGACTTCTCTTAATAAATGAATTAGTCTATATAACTAAAGAAAGGCCGATTGCACAGCACTCGTTAAACCTTGGTTATCCATATAAGGATAATCTTTAAAGAGTTTACATTGTATTAAATGTGACACTTATTTTTTTGCTTATGTACTTACCAAGGTAACTTAATATATTTGGGATTTACAATAGTATAGAAAATAAGGTTATGGCCTTTTAAAGGAGATAAAAGCGATTTTAATATTTTTTTTATATGTACGTTTGTATCTCAAGGGGATCTTTGATCTGTACTCTAACGAAGTTAGTCAGAGAGCTAATATAGACATATTAATATGTATATATTTTTTGTTGCATTTTAGAAAAATATATATCTCCACTACTCCGAACAAAACTTATTTAAATAGAGTAAGAATTGTAGAAAAGAATAACAATCTCAAAACTGGAGGAGACGCCTATATCTAAACTTGTAACATTTAGCTAACCGATGATTATGATTTTAACAGTGTAACTGAGAGCGACCTTAGGCGCCATCTGCGCTTTAAATCAGGTCAAAACGTGGCTTGACTTTCTAGATTTATGCCCTCCGTTGTGTTCTTTACCGATTATATTAAGTGGAAGTGATGTGTTTGAAACTATTGTATAAATGAATGTATAATGCAAATTTATTATAGGCTAATGGTCTATAGTAAATTCGCATTATAATAGTGGCGCAGAGGCAAACAAAGAAAAATTTAAACGAATTCTGCCACTCAACATGCATCGAAAATTCGGCAGAAAGACGGCAATGGAATTAGCTTAATGGCGAAGTGTTCAAACACTATAACACTATACTAGGATCCTACTACCAGTAACATTACGCTAGCATCGTAGGCAGAGGGCATTCAGCGTGAAGGGCGTAAGGAATACAGCGTGAACCTATACAATAAAAAAAATCGTGTCGAGGAAAAAAGCGCGGCGCCACTAAACAAGCAATGTATCCAGAGTTCGGTGGAGAGGGGGGTATGAAGTGTCTTAACACTATAACATAGATTTAAATAAATATTTTATTTCCTCGAGTGGGATCCGAACCCACAACCAGCCGTTGTTACATTGTTTAAGTCATTTATTATTGTATTGTACCGTTTGAATAAGGCATGAATGAAATAAAACACTTTCACCGCAGTAATGCGACAAAACTTCATATATTTTAATATTATTTAATGATCATTTTCTACACCAGTAACTTCAGAATTTTAAATTTCCAAGAGAAAATATTTTGATTTTATTATTTTCTCTGAAAAATCTTATTTACCTAGGTCACGCTCTCCGTTCTTTAGATTTTTAGGTCAATCGACCACCGCCAATGCCTATAGCAATATTGGCACTAACTCATATAACCGCAATGCAGACACTCAATATCTCGAATTAACAGCTTATCATAATATCGATACTATCTTTTGTAACTAGTAGTAACCCGCGGCTGCGTCCTCGTGTTCCAATGGATATAACTTCTAAGTGTCCGAAGAAACTGAATGGTGGCATGGGTTACATCATCAAGATTAATTATAGTATAATTTACTTTTCTTTGATAAATGAACACTTAACAAAAATTTTTTTTGTCTTTGATCTAGTAGTTAGTTCCTGAGATAAGTGTGTTCAAACATAACAACTTCATAGCTTTATAATATTTGTAAGTATACATTATTATAACTTTTATAGGATATCTCTGATTTGCTTTTTTTTATAAAACCTGGACGGTTTGGGATACAGAAATTTGAGGAAATGAATACCTATGTATATAGTCATATATGAGCAGGCCATATTGTCAGGAGGACCGACAATCGATGGGGAAGAAAGGTCCTTGAATGGCGACCACGTCTCGGCAAAAGGAGTATAGGCCGCCGCCCTCCAACCAGTTGGACCGACGACCTAAAGAAGACAGCGGGAAACCGCTGGATTCAAAGGGCACAGGACCGGACGGAGTGGCGAGCATTAGGGGAGGCCTATATCCAGCAGTGGAATAACAAGCTAAAACAGGCAATTAGCCTATCAACATAGTTGTTTACTTCTCAATTACAAAATGTTGTACGTACATACGTACATCCTGTTTACTTCGTTCACCACTCGTTTTACTCAAGTGTGTAATGTGGCGAATCTATTTCTTACTGTTGACTCACTCAGTTTTGTAGGAACCACTGTGAAACTGGAGTGTTTATAATTATAGCCATGTAGAGGTTAAATTCGTAATAGATTTAGGGCTCCGCGCCTTCATGATAAAAAATAGAAAACTTGTGGCTTTTTTTTTACAACTGTTCTTCTGTCCGTTCATTCTATACCATTTTCGTCAAGATCGGGTGGAGGTGCCAGTCAAACTGGTTATTTATTATAATTATCCAGGTTTACAGTCTCTTTGAACACGGAAAATATTAAATTTTCATTTCATAAGATACCAGCGCTAATGCATCGTATTTGTTTTTATTTGAGTGTATTACTGGAAAACTCATTATCAAAATTATATTTTTAGTTAAGTTCTTCAAAACTAAATGCATACGTCCATAGCATGTTTGCTTTTACAATTTTTATAACTTTTGTTAGTTGTATTCCCGTTGGTAAAATTGGTACGGAACCGCAGGCGAGTCCTACTCGCACTTGTTATTTATTTCTAAAGGTTTAGTTTATTTTGGTTTTGTAGAACAAATAAATGTAACTTATTGTAAGATTTCCGGTTGTAGTTGATTTACGTATTGCCTGCTAGTGGGTGGAGTAAAAAGGCTTCTTTTTAAAGAACAATTAAAAAGATTATAAGTTGACGTTGCAGTATTTTTTGTTCAAAATCTCCCAAAAGGCACCCAGTTACCTTCCTGTGTGTTTAAATTAAATTTCAAACGGAAAGATTTCACCATTACGGTCCGTTCGTAACTTTCCATTCGTGGTGAGACGTTCTTGTCTAATTATTATATTGTTAGCGCCTGCGAACTGGACCACTGCAACCGGCCTGTTTACGAAAACATTTAATACACATATCAGTTCCCACACGCGACTTCGCTTGCGGCCGGGCTGTATTTATAAACCGCTCTGAATCTTGAGGACAATCTAGAGATTCCGTTTTCGTTATTAGATTAAAATTTTATGAATAAAAACGGCATCTCAAAATCGCTCTCAATATATTCACTTATTAATACTGTTGACATAAGTACATAAATACATACTGTATCGTATAGGTGTTTTGTTGTGATCATAAAATGGGTTCTCGTGACCTTATTATGCTGTTATATCATTATTCTGTCTATTGGAATTGATCTTGGAATACTGGGGCATGGCTCTTGACAGTTACTTAGTTTTTTAAAAAAAAGAAGAAAGTTAATTCTCTGCCCCATGCGGAGAGTATCTTATGAATTTATTATTTGTATTGCGATTGCTTATATTTTGTGAATCTTAACGCTAGGTACCAGAGACAACAAAGTTAAAATAAGACACGAAAAATCTTAACATAATCTTTTTTTCATCTTCATGCTGTATCCAATGTATAGCGGGGAAGCCAAAGAGAAACAAGTCGAAGCTAAAACACCCCGAAGTCCGCTGCTTTTTGTGCAACATTGAGGAAATAAAAATAATTCATTCCCCCGGGAGGGAATCGTACCCACAACGTCACTGTCACACTCTACATTTTCTGAAATGTTGCAACTGGTTTTTTTTTAATGAAAATACAGAGTCTAGGTAAGAAAATTTTAACATATTAACGTCACGACTAACGCACCCGTGTCGCTTAATTACAGGTGTGGCACAAAGGCTGTTTCAAATGCCAGGAATGCGGAATGACACTCAACATGAGGACGTACAAGGGCTACGGCAAGCTGCCGTACTGTGAAGCGTAAGTTTTTAAGTGTTTTCTTTTTAAATGAATTTTTGCTTTTTTTTTAGGAGAGAAAGGAGGGATGTGACAGTTATAGTGACTTATACGTATCTAAGACTTGCTTTTAGCTGAAGCCTCGAAATATATTAGAGTTGTGCATGACATATTCGGCGTTAGGTGTTTCTAATGAACAGTGGATTAATTAGAAATGTAATAAACATAAAATATAGCCCAAAAAGCGTGACGTTGAGTTCTACACGCAATGCCTCTAGACTTCAGCGTAAAATTGGGAACGAAATGCCTTAATGCTAGTTTCCCTAAAAACCTATAACCATCAAATACACACGGCCATACAATTTATAGACACAGTTTTTTTAAATCAAATCATTTGCTTCAAATGAATGAATGAATAAAAAATATTAACTAGAACGTAAACAGTAAATATAGTATTTACTGTTTACGTTCTAATTGTTATTCTTTATTTATTTATTGAGTTATTTTTGTATGTCCAGTCAGCAATATGCCAATATGAATAATCAATTAATATCCATTTTATGTGTAATTCATCTCACGTCATTAAGTGCTGTCAGATAGTTGAGTCACATTCAATTATGAATACGGTCAGCAAAACAAATAAACAAGGCACTTATTGAACGAGTGTGTGAATAATATATGTATATTTAATTTCTCCATTTCCAAGTCTCGAAAAGTGCTTGTTTGTCAAAGTTTAATTTTTTTTTTTGAAATGGCAAAAAATACTTTTAATGTGTTTTTAAATCAACAATATAACATTTATATTAAGCTCCAAACTAAAGAAGTCATAGGCATGTCAATAATTTTTGGTATATATCTATAGCCAATTAACTATACTTTAAATTTTATTGCTCAATCATCAATTGATTTGTTGTAAAAGTAAAACTGTAGTCGTCATGGCGCAGCAGCATTTTCATAATCTGACTGTAATTTGTGAGGTTGTGAGTTCGATTCTCATTCGGGGGAGTTGTAGTGAAAGAGATAATATTTAAATTATTGAACTTTCCGTAGCGGTAGACAGACTCGGTGTTCTTGAAGCATAACACAAATGTCTGATAAATTGGTGTGTAGATTTGAACAATACGTTCTTTTTGTCTATCCCGCTAGGCGGGGACAAGAGTGAAGAAACATATTTTATAGAATAAGCAAATAACTGTCATGAAGATTGCATTATTATTAGCGTTTAATTAATTCTTATGAATTTTAATACACATTATTTTGAATCTTCAATGGAACTAGTACTATATTTTTTTCAGGGAACATTAAAAATATCTCAGAAACTGTTATTCTCACTTCGAATAAACAACTAATCTTTGTGCTTTTTTATTTGTACGCCGACTGTACATAGTTCGCATGAATGGTGGGTGCGTCTAACAATCTGCTAGTTCTGCTACATGATTCACTCCTCAGATGTTTTTAACAATAAATATAAAATTTATGTTTTAATTTAGTACTATAAATAAAAGCTTATAATATTAATTGTCCAATGGGACAATTCCCGCACGGAATAAATTATTTTAATTTCCTCGATTTAGTTACAAGACAAACCCCGGCGTTGTGTGCCCCCACTCAACACGCAAAAATGCGAAAGTTGGACTGACGGAGTGTAGAGTTCCTCTACCTACGAATCAAATTTTAAAAAATGCGTATCAATTGAATTAAAAACAATCACGTTCTTAAGCAAGTATTACAAACGATATCAATAAACAATATATGTATGTAAATGTAAGTAAAAATGAAAGTGGGCGAGTATTTTATGTAATGATATCCGTTAATGCCTCTGACGGAAATCGAATCTTATACCATTGTAATAGAGCTTTATTACTATGTATATTGATTTAGTATTTTAAAGTGTAAATTTGAATCTTATTTCCTTGTAATAATGATAATAATTGCGTGTTTGATGGTTTATGTCTTTGAAGGGAAGCACGCTCCATTACGTACAATAGTCTTATATGCTCTCTTTACTGAGACGTTTATTGTCTATCTTATAAAGCAGCAGCCTAAAGTTGCGTGTGCGCCTCAGAAGTTTGTATAGAACGAAGTGAACTAGCCAGGTTCTTTTCTATCATCATCATCATCATCATTAACGTCATCATCATCACTATCATCAGACTTTATATTCTATATAAATATTTAAAATATCAAATTCTCTAAACACAATTTTTGCATAGTAAATTGATTAAAATGCACAGTGCGTACGCGCGTCGTTAATGTTCTGCATCCGTGCGCGGTTATTATGTCATGACAATATAATATGTGGGTCATGTTTGATCCGGTGATGAAACGTCTATACTCTATACTAAATATAGTATCACTACTGAGAGATGGTTATTTAGCTTAATATTTTTTAAGCGTCACGCTATATCTCGCACACAGAGGGAACCTAGTGTTGCGTCATTCCATTCTCCATTTTGAGATTTTTGGAGGCAATGCGTGTTGAGTAGTGGAACTCAACGCGGAGATTTTACTAAGTTCATTATGAAAATATTGCGTATTGTAAATAAAGGATAAAACGTTATAACGCAGTTAAACATTAATTTTTACACATGCGACGATTATGATTTCGATTTCCACTTGGTAGAAAGTTTTTTTTTTTCAAAAATAAAATAATGGTTGTCAGTTAAATGGACACAATTAATGTCATGTAATGTAAGCTTTCTCCGATAAACGAACTATTCAACACAAAAATACTTTTTCAACTCGAACCAGTAGTTAATGAGATTAGCCCGTTCGCCTAAATAATCTCCTGATTTGATTACAAAGCCGCGAAAATTTAACGGAACTGGACTACACCTGTGGCAAGACTGGCCCAAGATATTAATAATGAGCGGCGTTGAGTTCTGCCACTCCACACGCAATACCTCCAGAATTCGACAGAAAGTGGGGAACGGAGTGTCTTAACACCGAGGTTCCCTCTGCCTACCCTGCTATGTACGGGATACAACGTGAAGATAATAATGTTTATTCTCATAATAATTATTGTTATTATCAATAATGTTATTTTCGTTCAAAATACACACAATTTAAGTCTTATTACTAATTCACACATTAGCTACAAAAAAAATGGAATTCAAACTTATACCCGTCGCAGTCAAATCGTTCCAATTACGTCATATTCATGTCACTGTATCAGGAAGTACGGATTTAGAGCGCTTTAAGAGAGTTACGACAGAGTCGAGCTCTTAGCTCACACTGTGCTGTAAAAGTGTGATAAATTGTAATTCGTCACCGATGCTATAGCATTTTGAAATATGAAGAAAATCGTCAAATTAAGATTAAGATGGCCAGTGGTGGCGCATGTGCGTGACTAAACGCGACAAGTTGTAGGTTCGATTCCTAATTTTATTTATATAATAAAATATATTTGAGTTCACATTACGTTTTTGTCGTTCCCATGAGATAGCTTATTGCGTATAGAAAATGTCATCTAAAGTAGTGTTTTCACAAAG
>JBAIZZ010000858.1:0-10922 GCA_037355905.1 Heliconius aoede | reverse complement strand
AAATAGGGTTGTCAAAAATATATAAATTAAATCTTAAAAGTTTTTTTTATAACAATAATTAATTATATAAACCTGGCAGGGCACTAGCTCAAATTCAAGTGTACTTTCGAAATTAATTTGAAATTAAATATTGGACAATAATTGATGATAAATAGGAACCACCTGAACTGTACCAGTGAGATTTGTGTGGAAATGGAAAACGGAGTATTTTGACACTAGGCTTTCTCCGCCTATGTGCTTTGCGGGAAAAAGCGTGAAGTTTAAAAAATATAGTAAAAGTCAAATTACAGGCACCCCTAGCAAAGTCGCCTATTCAATAGCGCCGTACGCACCTCGTTCTTATCCCCTAAACATGTTTAATATTGAGAAATATTTATGGTAACGAAGCCGCGCGCTAAAATATACGCTACGTAATTTTCAATGACGTGTAATTGGATTGAACGCTTCCTGCTTGAATCTGCAATTTCTTGAAAATTATTTATAAAATATTTCCACAATTTCCACATTTCAGATTCATTCATGTTTTTATTTGGTACTGAATAAAAAAATCTGCATTTCGCTGTATCCCGCACACTGCAGGTTAGACAGAGGGAACCTCGTGTTAAGATACTCTGTTCTCCACTTTCCATCAAATTCTGGAGGCATTGCGTGTTGAGTAGCGGAACTCAACGCCGCACTTTGCCGAATAACGCGACTAGCGTCACCAAAGTATTCAATGAAATAAAATCTATTCCCCTTTAATTTGATACCCATATCCAAACCATGATTGAACAAAAATTTGTTCGTAACATAATTTACGGTACTAGTACCCATGTTGGATTTGAGTTTTTTTAAGTGTATTCTACAAGTTAAGACCTTCGCTTGCCCTAATTTTAGATTAATCGTACATCGGAAAGTGGGCGAGATTTAGCTTAGATTTGATTACAAGCAAAAAAATGAGCATCGACACAGGTGAAACTAAATAAAAGCTTGGATATTTAAGATGATATCACAGTTTGAAAATACGCCGTCTGCGAACTCAACGCCCGCGACTTAATCAAACCCACCAACGAAAATTAAACTATTATTTTCAATAAAATAAATATTGTTAATTTAAAATCTTTCTCTACATGTCAGAATGTTCTAGCATTTTGTGCTTTGAAACCATGTTCTGACCGGAACAAAATATCTCTAGTACTTATACAAGCATTTTCAATTATGTCACCTTAACCAAAAGAAAAACGTAAAAGAAAATATTAATCTAATACATACTGGATTAGAATTAGTTATTTCGACTTAAAGCACACAGGACAGAAAGCGCTATTCTTTTTTCTAGGAAAGGTAATTTAAAGTTTGATTTTAGTTATTCTTAAAGCTTGCTATAACAAAGAGGACAATTTGTATGAAAAATGTGTGGTAAAAAATATATGTTTATTTTTTTGCTTTACACTGCATGGTTTCCCTGGCCACCCCGTCTAGGTTCCCACCTAGTGTTAAGACTATCTAGTGTTAAGTCTATATTAATTCATTCTGTCTTCTACTTTTCACCGAGTCCTTGAGGAAGCATTCAACGCCGCGCTTTGCACCCTCACCAGAGCGAAAAATGAAAATATTATATATTCTATTTGTCCCAAAAGACAGAATATCTTCATACGAGAACTAGCTTCGTAACTTTGTATGTACTTGTTTTAGAAACAATTATTTTCAACAGGTACCAATTACATTTTTATTTCGAATTAAATACATTTATCTTTTAAATTTTTTTTTATAAAAGCCTGCCAATTTTCAAATAGTGATAATAATTAAGTAGCGAAAGGAAAACTTATAATTTTGTATATTTAAATATACCATGCAGCAAAATAAAATTATGAACGCAGTGGTTTGAGGGTGGTTTAAGGTAGAAAATTATTCTGAGGCAAAATTTTAATGAAACTTTAAGTGATAAAATCAGTTTACTTTATATTTAACGTATGTAAATATTTGCAGCATTGAATTCCACCAATCACCAAACAATATATAGAAAATTGGGGCATAAAGCTCAAGTTTATACCTGGTACGCTGAATCGAGTGTAGCCTAGATTTTCTTTGTCTCTAAAAAACAAAACTGTAAATGGTACATTGTTTTTTCTTGTTCCAGGAATAAGAATATCACCATGCCTATAATACAGTCGTGTTGCTGTTGGCGAAGCCTTCGTAGAGGATGTTACGCTTCAGCTCTATACACTATGGTAAAGTTAAAAATAATTTGTAACTTATTCCCTAAATATGTTAGAATGTTTGAAAACTAAACATTGTATATTTATTAATTTGTAATTTCATACAGGCTCAAGTAAGACTTTTGAAAGTATCTATTGAATTATTGTTATATATTAGTATGAATTCTGGTGGTATTTCTCCAGAACTTGACAGAATGTGGGGAATGAAGTGTCTTAACACGACATTCTCTCTGCCTACCCTGCTGTGTGCGGGATACAGCGTGAAGCGTAATTTTTTTATATTTATATGAATAAAGTCTTATGTAAATATTATTTATTTTATATACATAAGACGTTATTCATATTAATTACTTATTATTTACTACGATTTGAGCCCTGGTAAGAAAAAAAAGTAAAAATATGAATTTCGTCTTTTATTAAAAGTGCCCATAAAGTTGATAAATTTTTAGTTTATTTTTGTCTCGACAAATTCTATAAGGATAAGACAACATTTTTATCGGTTATATATTTTACCTACAAAATTTTATTGCCTCGGTCCCTTCTGGGACGAATGCCCAATTATTCCTTTGACTTTAGCTAATAGAAAATAATTTCGTTTCATTTTTTTAAGAATAATAATAGATAGGCTAGTAACCTACCAATTTTACATATAATTCGTATGAGAATTTCTTCAAAAGCATATAGTATTTCTAAAGTCACCAGACGTCTCGTGTGCTATAAACGGAACTGTCCCGTTGTTCGCTTGTGTGTTCCCAAAGCTGTAATCAGGACGTAAATATATGTCGTTTTTCGGCTGAATTACGTTTTGCCGCGTCGATTATGTCAGCACACACGTTCATGCACATTGCCAATAACTAGCCGAATGGAATAATCCGATGAAACAAATGAAAGCACTCAAAAACTTTGCCAACCATATATAAAAAACATTGAAAGCTGTGTACATTTCTGCTGCTAGCCATATTTGAAAACAAAGAAAAAAATTAAAAAGCCTAAAAACACAAATACATATTAAAAAACGAAAGCATACAAAAAAGAGCGAAAAGCATGAGACAACAAAAAAATTAAAGTGGACTGTCGTCCACATTAAATAGTCAAATGTTAAACTTTTTTAAAGTTAAAAAATAAATAAAATAACATACAAAAAAATCTATATCTTGTTTTGAGCCCAAAAAATGGTCACCTTAAGTATAGCCACCACAAGGAGTCATTTCAGGGCACAGTTATTGACGTACCCTACGAACCAATACTCGTATTTTTATAAAGAATTATTTATTGGCGCAGACTTGAGAGGCCTACGTAAAAGAAAATTTATAAATGACTTTTCTTTTATAGATTGTAGAAAAATCAACTTCACACTGTATTGTACACACAACTGGGTAAGTAGAGGAAACCTCGTGTTAAAACTCTCCATTTCTCATTTTCCACCGAATCTTCTAGATGCATTGCGTGTTGAGTAGCGGAAACCAATGCCGCGCTTTGCCTTGTTGCTAGAGAGGGTAAATATTTTAATCCTCAAGCGGGAATCGAGTACAAGACCGTCGCGGCACAACTGTATAACTGTAGTTACACATTTGTGCCGCTACCCCACGAAGGCTTTAAATCAATTTATTTTTAAAATTAAAATTTCCTTAATAATTTGGTTTAATCTTTCATGTCACTATACTATTCTGCGCTACTTTTCGTTTTTATTGCAAAGCCAATATTTAGAATGAAATAAATCCTAGAAATAAAATAGAATCGTTTGTATGTATAACTGACTTTACAATTATATATTTAGTTCTCAAGTAAATATGTGTCATATGTAACTTACATGAGGTGTGGTGATCATCATATTCTTTATGTATTCCTTATTGAACATAATTTCACTTAAATCAACAGAAAGCGGAGAAAAAAAATCTCTTCATATAATGGCTTATCAAATATTCGACTGAAAATAAATTCACTGAAAACAATTGTCAGAAAACAATAGTCAAGGCGCACAAACGATTAGAGTCACACCCTCTAACGTGACTGTTATAGATTTGATCCCAACTCGGGGGAATGAAATATTATTTTCTAATATTTTGCATTTCTTCGCTCTGGCACCAAAGCAATACACAACAGCTCAAATAATTCGGAAAGGGGATAATTGAGTGGCTGTCTACCCTGCTGTATACGGGGTACACCGTAAAGTAATTTTATTATTTTTATTCAACGTATAAATTTCACATTTAAAATGTCTTTAGGAAACTCATGCACGTTAACTATTAGAGTTAAGCCGACCTTCAACCGCTGATCCAAACAGAAGAGCGTTATGCAAATCTTGGATCAACCGATTTGCTTTTCTAGTATATACTTGCAGCACGTACATTTATTGACTAAATTTATAGTATGGACTATATACATGCATATTCTTTTTTTCACTATTGTCTTCTCATCTCTGATATAATTATAAAAAGTACAAGACTGGGTGTTTCATTTTTGTTTTTTGATTCATTAAAAAGACGTCAAGACAGGCGTCTGTTTGTTAAACGGTTTTATTTAGTTTGACGTGGGTTTGACCCAAGACGAAGTCTCTAGTAATTGAAAACTCACCCCCTTCCCTTTGATAGATTGGCTTAAAATTTGATAATTGGAATATGTGTTTCATTCTGGTAACAATACAATATTATAATAAACAAACCCAAGATGGTCGCCGCTACTAAATGACGGATTTTATAATATTTTGAAACACTTTTGTTACAGATATCAAATGAAAGTTCTTTTCTAGTAGAACACAACACAGTATGAAAATGCAAGATGACGGCCGCCACAGTATGGATTTCATATTTTAAAACTATTATCCCGTCAATACATGCAAGTACAACAAGTACAAGGCTTCATTAGTAGACTACAGCGCTCTTAAATATAACTATATTTCTTTACAATAACATCGTTTTAATTTTAAAAAATACTTATTTTATATTGTATACTAAATGTATTATATGACAAGTTGAAACCTTTCCTTATTGTTCAGTTTCACACTATATCCCGCACACAGCAGGCAGAGGCAACCTCTGAATTCTGGAGGCATTGCGTGTTGAGTGTCAGAGCGAAGAAATGGAAATATAAACGTAATTAAATATTTTATTTCCTGGAGTGGGGATCGAACCCACAACTTTCGTGTTACAGTCACACCCTTATGCCGCTGCGCCACGACGGACTGCCTTAGAAATTCAAATTCTTAATTTAACACAAAAAATTAGCTGAGAGGCCGGTGTGGCGGCAAAGGGTAAATGTTTTTGAGCTCGATTCCCAAACAGTCAATCAATTCAATTTTTAACATTTTTACTTCCTCGCAATAATATCAAGTGAAGGCACGGCGTTGAGTTTCGCCATTCAAATGATCAAATTCAAAATTCAAATTCATGCAATAAATTTTGAAGCTAAGCTAAAACTGTAAATAAAAGCATTTAAACAACATTAATACAAATAAATAATATTATTTTCAATCAAATTTAAATATTCAACACCAAATTCACTACGATTAGAGTCCAAATAAAATTATATTTATTTACACCAATGTCTAAACACAACATGAGCGTACTATGCCAGCTGTTGAGGTTTTTGTTATTGATTTTTCGAGGTGCGTACCTGTAATATAGCTCACGCATCTTCAGCTTCCTCGGGTGGCTTACAATGTCAAATATTTTAATATTCGTTACAGAAATCATGGATTAGAATCTTGTATAAGTAGTTATATTAAATATAGATGATATGTAGAAAATTATATTGAAATAAGTTATATTTTTATAGATATATTGTAATATATGTATATTTTTATAATATATAGGTATTTATACGAAATATATATATATTATACGTATATTATACGTGAAGCCAAAACGGGTACACAATTCCTTTTTAAGAAAATATGTAGTGGAAGAGTATTACAATTGTCACAGTTATAATTTTGTCTAGAAGAGGAGTGCAGAATGCCAATTTTTTTTTAAAAAGAATGCCTAAAAAATGTATAACATTGTGTCTATCTAATTCATATCGTAGGTATTGCGTGTTAAGTGGCGGGACCCCGCCGTGGTTCGCCTCAACAATCTTTACGCTTATATATATATAACATATAAATAATGTAGTAATGTATTCAACTCACACCGCGCCTCACATTATAATATACTTTAGCTGTGTAATCGTTAGTTGCAGTTTCAATTGAGCATCAATTATATTAAGCTGTGGTCGTCTAACTTCAATAGGGTAACAAATTTTAACCTTTTTTTCTTAAGCCAATAAATTCTTCTTTTTTCTTCGGGATTTTATTTAAATATTAAAAATAATTTAATGTTAAAGAATGATGCCGGATTCAAATGAGTGGTAATAATATAGTTATTAATATTATATATATATATATATATATATATCAAAAAAAATCTTCTTTAAATAAAGAAAGATCATCATCATATAGTTTTTAACTTGTGAGAAATTTATCTACAAACATACATTATAATACAGGACTAGCGAATTCATGAAACGCTGCGTATTGAGTGGCTAAACTCGACGCCGCGCTTTGCTTCGAAACCAGACCGAACAAATGGAAATATAAATTTAAATAAATATTTCATCTCCTTGAGTAGGGATCGAACCCACGACCAGCCGGTTTTACAGTCACAATTTGTGCCTTTGCGACACGACTTGCCTGGAATAAAATAAAAAATAAAAAAATAGAGACCTTTTTTGTCTAAAAATACTTGTCACCCCATTACGTCACAGTCGTCTAGCCGTCAACTCGTCGCATGGCTATCAATAGATCTTAAGCGCAATTTGAAATGAAGCAGAAACTTTTTTTATAGCTTCACACTGTATCCCGTACACAGCAGGGAGGCAGAGGGAACCTCGGTGTTAAGACAATCCGTTTCCCACTTTCTGCCGAATTCTGGAGGCATTACGTGTCGAATGGCAGAACTCATCGCCGCGCTTTGCCTCGACACCAGAGCGAAGAAAAATGGAAATATAAATGTAAAGAAATATTTCACTTCCTCGAGTGGGAATCGAACCCGAAGTTTTTCATACCTCAAGAATTATAATGGTGAAATTGACATAAAAATTGGAATTATTACTAAAAATAATATAAGCTATTCCTTTGTCATCTCGTTTCTTTAATGTTATCAAAGTCCTGTAACACACAATAAGGTTTTTAATTTCTTCACATTTCTATTATTATAGAACCTTAGTAGGAAAGAAATTTTCAATATATTCTATTTTCAAATGAACCCAAAGTCTTGAGAGATCTTCAAAGTTTTCTACTCTAGCTTTTACGTCCATCCATCAATGGATATGAGACTTATTTTATTTTTGAGGAAAAAGGTGTGTTTCGATGTTGCTGGTTTCACATGTTTTATTTATACACTACAAATATAATTTATTTTTGACATAATATTACAAATGACGTAGACGTATTCGCAGCGTAGTAGTAAACCGACTTTATATACCACTGTCAGTCACTGTAAGTGGAAAATAAGGAAGCGTTAATTGCATAGATTAAAATTTTTAATAAGCGCACATCGATAAGAAGCAACTTTTCATTTTTATAGTTTCACGCTGTCTCCCGCACATCGCAGGGTAGGCAGAGAGAACAAAGTGTTAAGACACTCCATACCCCATTTTTCGCCGAATTCTTAAGACTTACTGATTTATTATAGCCTATCCTATATATTATAATTTATTATATTATTTAGTAAAATATAGAATAGGCGGACACATAAATATAAATGTGTAAATACGTGATTTTTGCTCCAAATTTACACCCATTTACACCCATTCACCCAGGTCAATTTAAGATAAAATATTGTAGAATTAATTGGGTAAAATATTTGCTTATAACTTACGAGGTGTAAGCTCATCTTAATTAAAATAATTTTTATGTAATGTTCTTAAATTACTGATTTTACACAATTACTATTAATAATAGAAAATGATCTTCAAGGGGTGAAACTAAGTGACATGTGTGTGAAAGTAGGTGACTTAAATGTAATTTGCCTGCTGTCTGCAGATGACGCAGTGCTCGTTACATTATAAGAATGTGAGATGGAGGCATTAGTCACCAGTATGAAAGAAGGCTTCTAAGCCTATATGTAATTAAGAAAATCGTACTAGTATTTAAAAGAAATTAATATAGAATGAATCTTTTTTTTTTTTGAAATGCAAAATTAGTGTAAATATTAGAACACGTGAATGAAGTGATATATGTTCAGTAGACTTAAAAGGTAAGAGACGGACCTGGAAATGCGTGACTCTGTTACCAACAGGGTATCAGGTTTCATCTACGCCATCTACTACTTTGCACTCCACTAATGTGCGGTTTCGTAGGAACTTCCTTCCAGACGCCACGCAAATGTATAACGGCCTACCCGTGGCAAAGTTTCCAGGTCGAAACGACCTTAAAGATCGGCAACGCACCTGTAGCTCCTCTGGCATTACACGGAATCGTGGTTGACGACGATCACGTATTTATTTCACGTATTTTTTTAATTTAATTTGATCTTTTTATCCAAACAAAAGCAAAAATATTGAATAATATAATTTTATTTATTCTACTAATGTGATATGGATGCTGTGGTCCATAATTTATGATAAAGTGTCTGATATTTTCGGATTGCAGTCAATATATCACCAAAGTTTAACATCTCTCCAGCAAAATTTTATATAAGCTATTTTATCAATAAATTATACTAGAGTAATGTAAAACACTCTGAAACTTCTCTTAGGATGAATTATGGATTGTTAAGCATTGTCCTGGTTTAAAAAGCGAGTTTTTATAGGGTTCCGTACCTTTTAAGGAAAAATAACCCTTCCCCTTTGGACATGTCTCCCGAAGGGGAAGGTGGTTCCATCGACCGTCTTATCGCGTAGGGCAGAGTGGAAGGCACTAGAGAGCGAGAAAGATCTCCCATGCGTTGGACTGACCAAGTTAAGGCTGCAGTAAGGGATTCCTTACATAAACCACCAGGATTTCAGAGAATAGAGATAAGTGGCGAATGCTTGTGAGGCGTATAACATCAGCCCCTAATGTTATTTTGTGATGACTACGACCGCTCTGACAAGAGTGTTACGACCGGGAAGAATAAGATCACTCTGTTTTCCGTTTGTCTGTCTGTCACTCAGGACCGCTTAGAGATACCAAGTTGAAATTCAAGCTACATACTCAGATCTATGGCCCCATGATTTCATAAAAAAAGTGTCTCTTCCTTTTCTTAAAAAAAAAGGCCGTTTATAATAAAAAGTCATAGGGTACTTCTGGTTGACCTAGAATTATAAAATTTCACATCTTCTACAGATTCTAGAATAGGAAAAAATCTGAATACTGTACATTTGTGGCTAAATCCTAAAAATAATAGAATAAAATGGGGGCAAATCGAGTATGGTGAGGTATAATATGATAGGACTCAGGCTAAGCTAAACTTGAATTTCAGTAAAAGCTCAGGACATCCAATTTTTGTACGGAACCCTCCGTAGGGAGCTTGACACGCGCTTGTCCAGTTTTTTTTTAATTATGCAATTACATACTTACTATTATTAATATACGTATGATTTTTGGATACCTCACTATTTACTAACATCATTTGCTTTAGTGTTAACTTGGAATTAACACACTGTAATGAAACAAAAAATAATTACTAGGCTGACCTACTTTTGCAAATATGACATATCCTTTTTGTTAGATTTTCGTACCTCAAAAGGAAAACCAGAACCTTTATAAGGTCATTTTTTTTCTCCGCCCTACAAGACTCGAAATTAATCGCGTCGAGGTATAAAGTTGGAATTAATATAAATTTTGAGTGTTTTTAATTTTAAGTGAGAAGTTTACTGTATGTTAGATCTTCACTTGAGGGATTGAATTATAACTTATAAATATTTTAATTTCTTCGCTCTGCCACCAAGACGTTGAATACCGCCACTCAACACACAATGCGCTATAAAAATGGAGAGCGGAGTGTCTCAATACTAGGTTGTTTTTTCCCTACTGTATGCGGAATACAGCATGAAGTTGATTTAATTTTAATTTAAGTTCTTTTATTATGAACTCTTGAATAGTAATTTAATTATATTTTTGTACAGATATATTTCTCAGTCACAATAGTGACGATGGGGCACTTCATTGAAGTTGAGCAGCGCTATCTGAATGGAGACATGACTCACCCCGAGTCTGAGAGCTTTTTGGAACCAGAGAAGATTACTCCAAGTATGTAAGCATATCTTTTACAGAATTTAATTTTTATACTAAAAATAATTTACTATATATTGTTTCTGCCGAAGCAAGACTTAAAAATAGATTTTTCATATATATAAATATTTGCACATATTTTATATATATATCGGCAATTTAAATTCTTTATTTAGTACGCTGTACTTTTTATTATACTTATTCTTAGTTTATTCATGTCAACCTAATAGCCAAATAAGCTCGAGTCACATAAAGTTTCTTCGAGTTTCGATGTCGATCATTTTCATCATCATCATCAGGATGTACAACTTCACACTACATGTTATATGAGTATATTAAAATTTTACCAGAGGCCACTCGTGGCGCAGGGGTACAAGCGTCTGACTATAGCATGCAGCTAACGCGATATTTCACTATATATCAATATCTCGAGTGGAAATTGAATTAACAAATAGAATTCCCACTCGAAATAATGAAATACTTCATTAGTTTTTTTTTTTTCAATTCATTAATCTGCCTAATGCAAGGTGCGGCTA
>JBAIZZ010000857.1:0-10944 GCA_037355905.1 Heliconius aoede | reverse complement strand
TTACCAAAAGATAAGAAATTGTGTGTAATCCACTATCTTTTATTTGTAGGTAAAATGTTATTAATTATGAATATATTAATGAATTTTTATACTATGGCAATTTTTAGAGGTCACATGGTAATGGGGGATTCGTTCAACTCATCTTTGTTCAAACAAACCTTCCAAAGGGTGTTTGCAAAGGATCAGAAGGGTGATTACAAGATGGCTTTTAATGGAACCCTAGAGGTCAAATGTAGCCGTGAACTTAAAAGTAAGTAAATTTTGATTTGTATATAGTTTTTTAGCTTCACCCAAACATATTATATACAGCCTTAAGAATTGTGCAGCAGTTGTCAGGTGTGAGGGTTTATGATTAAAAATTTTTTAATTAATAATTCAACTATAAGTAACTTTTTTTAATTAAACAGTAACTTTGATGTGTTGTGTGGGGACAGTATGGAACTGTAAACACATCGATTATTGGTTCAATCTCCATTTAGAGAAATTAATTATAATTTAATTCTCTGCCCTTTTAGACTTAGCTGGGTGTTGACTTGAATTTCATCCACATTTTATTTTTGAATTTTCTTTAAATTAAATTATTACAATTAACATCATTTTAGTAACTGGTGCAATAGGCTCATGTGTATCACTAAATGTGAAAGGCCCGTGTGTGTCAGATCAAGAAGTGGGCATGGGTAATACATGCCAGTGGAAAATGTGTACTTTCACACCAAGCACCACTATGGCTATCTTCTTTGAGGTATATTACTTTTGAAATTATTATATTATATAGTTTTTTTTATGCCGTCGTGGCGTAGCGGGTCACAAGGGTGTGACTGTAGCGCGACGGTTGTGGGTTTGATCCCCACTTGAGGAAGTGAAATATTTATTTATGTTTATATTTTCATTTCTTTGCTCTGGTGTCCAGTGGAATGGAATGTCTTCGTGTTTTGGCCGACCACCCTGTTGTGTGAGGGATACAGCGTGAATTTGATTGTTTTTATTAGGTCATTGTTGGGCAATGTGACAGTAAATACAATAAAGTAGACAAAAAACCATATTTTTATGTCCATAGATTTGGGTGCTGCATCCATATATTTACTGAAGAGGATGCAAAAACCAAACCCTCAACAAAAATGTATATATATAAAAAAATAGATATCTAGTTTGTTAAATAAAGTATATTTAAAGCTAACTTCAATTACATCACTAATGATGTACCCTTTATTATATTAAAGACTAGATTCCTAAGAATACAAATTATACATTTGGCTATTATTGTATGTTCTCAATTTGCAATTTATATTTGAGATGTTCTCTAAAAGCCACTGTAGTGTTGTAATACTGCGGCTCCCTGTGTAACAGCTACCTTTCGTTAAGCAGAATTATTATTATAATTTTTTGAATGTGAAATATTGTACTACTACTTTACCTAAGTTAATATCTGATAAGAACTTGTGCAAGAAACTCAAAAGATGACTGAAATGAAAATATATTCTCAACATTAACATAACAGAATTATAATAATAAATATAAAAATTAATTTTAACATAGAAGGATTTTAGATTTACAAAAAAAAATATTTTTCCTTCCTAACTGTGGAATAACTATATAAATATAAAAAATGCATTCTACACTAGGTTGTAAATCAACATGCAGCACCTGTACCCCAAGGTGGTCGTGGCTGTGTGCAGTTCATCACGCAGTACCAACACTCCAGTGGACAGAGACGTGTCCGTGTCACTACTGCTGCTAGAAAGTAAGTTTGTGATTGTATCCTTGTTTTAATTTTATTATATTTCAGTGTTATATTACATTCTGATAAAAATTGGGGCAACATTTGATTTATAAATTTATTGGTTTAAATGATTGTAATTTATTTTAAGTTTTAAATGAAGTAACACCTAGTAAAATACTACCTGTCACAGATAAATAATATATTCAAAATACAAAATAAAAGCAATATATAAATATACACGCTTGCACTCATCGTACACGACATTGAGTAGTAATAAGTGTTTACGTTATTAGTATCTTTTCGTTACTGCAGAGCACGTAATACAGTATGGATAAACATCGTGAAATGAAAAATATATATAGTTATATAGTTAATCTAAACTGTTAACGTATCTTATTTTTTTTTATATATATGCTGCTCCTATAAAAGGAGAACAGACGCTACCCCGTACCCTGAACACCCGTATATTCTTTCTGCTTTCTCTGACAGGTTAAAGTATCGTAAAATCACAAACCAAAGAAAAAAAACTAATATTATAATTATAACACAGTTGGGGCGATGCAGCAGTAAACTTGCACCACATCTCCGCAGGCTTCGACCAGGAAGCAGCAGCAGTGGTCATGGCCCGCCTCGTGGTGTACCGTGCCGAACAGGAAGACGGTCCTGATGTGCTACGCTGGCTTGACCGAATGCTTATCAGATTGGTAAATATTGGCGATGGGATAGTGTTTTTAAGTTTAAAGTGTGGTATTAAGCTCCGCCAAAAAACGTAGAATGTCTTGAAACTTAGCAGAGTGTCGATAATGAAATGGTGGGTGAACAGTTAGGTGACTGTTCTAAGGATGATGGGGCTTACTCCATAACCAAATGAAATGACAAATGCAGAATATATGAGTATTCAGTATCGTAAATATTTATGTATGACATTTATTTAATCATATTTTTCTTACAGTGTCAGAAATTCGGCGAATACGCTAAGGATGATCCAAACAGCTTCCGTCTCTCTGAGAACTTTAGCTTGTATCCACAGTTTATGTATCACTTACGTCGATCACAATTCCTCCAAGTATTTAATAATTCACCAGATGAAACTACATTCTATAGGTGTGATTTTCTTAATATTTAGTATTATATACAAAAATGTAATTCTTTCTATAACTTGGCAATTATTTTTAAAGTGAAAATAAAAAGTTCAATTCTCATTGTGTATTATCAAATTAAATATTATTTTAAATTTTTGTCAAGATACTCTCATACTATGAACATAGAAGTAAAAGCTTATGCTATTTCCTTACTAATCTTATTTAGCACTAAATAGCAATAATCATACAACTAAATTTACTTATTAATACATTAATTTCTGTTTTATAGGCACATGTTAATGCGTGAGGACCTAACCCAGTCCCTCATAATGATCCAGCCTATCCTCTACTCATACAGCTTTGGTGGTCCTCCGGAGCCAGTGTTATTAGATACATCCTCGATACAACCTGACAGGATACTCCTTATGGATACTTTCTTCCAGATACTTATATATCATGGGGAGGTTAGTTGCTTACTTAGTATATTTTACTAATGATATATATATTTTTTTACTTTGTGCTGTATCCAGATACGATGCTGTGTTAAGAAAAATATGGAATATTTAATTTCCTCAAATGAGAATTGAACCCATAGCCTGTCGTGCTTACATTCGCACGGTTGCGCCTCTGTTGTAGCACTGGATTCAATATACTTTTTATTTTATATTTATTAAATAATATATAATAATTTCTTCCAGACAATAGCCCAATGGCGAGCACTACGTTATCAAGACATGGCGGAATATGAAAGTTTCGCTCAACTATTAAGAGCACCCGTCGATGATGCACAGGAAATACTGCAAAGCCGTTTTCCGGTGCCTCGGTATATCGATACTGAACATGGGGGTTCACAGGTATAGCTTTTAAAATGAATACTAGTGTTATTTGTATATTAAGGCCACGTTGGTGCAGTGCTGCAGCATCTGTTTCTAAATTCACTAGGTTTTGTATATAAGCCTTCAATGGAAATAATTATAATTAGTTGTTTTTATTTCCCTCCTCTGATAAGAAAACTATTGGATTCTTCACAGTGTTGAGCTTTGCCATTCAATATGTACTGTCTCATATTTGGATTGATGGTGAAGTGGGTTCTCCTTGCTAGCACCATGAAACTGATAAAATACTAGATTGATTGAAATAAAAAATAATTACTAAATAAATTACTATTTATGGAATCATAGTTTTTTTAACAGATTAAGTATGTTATAGATTAATGATGTTTCTCTAAGTCAAAATAATTAATGTTTATGTTTCTACATATCTTATTAATCTAACACCCATTTAAATTTGTTTTAAGTAAGGCTTGCAGGTCTAATCTACATATACTATGAAGTTTAATTGAATTATTAATTCTGGTTATAAAGTATTATCAGTACAACTATAATGTCAGATTTTCGATTATATCATATTAAAAAGAAAACATAAAAACACATTGTCTTCTTAGATAATACATGTTCTTTGGATTAACTACATTTACATCTAGCCTAGATGAGTTTTCATAATATTATTACTCAAAAAATCTATTTTTTCCCCTTTGACCTCACTTTTATTCATTTACCTCAGGTTTATACCTGAATATTTATTAGGTTTAATTTTTATCGCAAGGAAAAATAAAAAGAAAATAAAATATAAATATCTAATTAATGTTTTATAAATAAATTAATAAAGAAATTCAGTAAAAAAAATTTTTTAGAAAAGAAATTAAGCAATTTGAACACCCGGCGCTTGGATTCTATTGCTATTTTTCGATGCCAATATCTTCTCGAGCATTTCGTTAACTTTCTTTTGTGATTTCACGAAATTATTATAATGTGCATCGTACAACGACTGTTTTTTAACTTTACTGAGCGACATTTGCTGTCGTGCGGCTATTCTGCTGTTACAGCACTCGATCATTTGTTGGGAAAACGCATATTTTTCATTACAACAATCTATTTCGTCCATTATATTCTGTTGTTTATGTGGCGCTACGTCTAAAAATATATCGCCATTTTCTAATTTTTCATGATATCTCGTTATGGGTGCTTTTGCTATCAATGCCACATCTGATTGCGTATATCTCTCTGGATAAGTTCTCTTATTGTGCCTCTCAAAGTTTGTGCGATCGTTTTTTTTGAACGATAATGGCAGCATGACTTGATAATTTGGGTTAATATTAGAATTGTAAGCATCTATGACTGGTTTCGCCACATACTTTTCCTTTCGAACATAGTCATCGAAAACTAAGCCTTGTTCAACTTTTACGTTCTTCAAGTTTGCTTTATTTCGACTTATTCTATATTGGGCTGTAGTTACTACAATATTTTGATTTATAGGATTTTCTGGCATGTCAATGGGTATGCCCAATGGTGGGATTTCCATGTTGTTTGTTTGTATGGTTATCAGTCGTCTGGGCTTAGAGATTTGAATGGGTTTAGGCTTGCTAAAAGTTCTTAATTTATGTACTTGCGGAGAAAAGTTGTATAACATAGGTTTTTTGTTTTCAACGTTATTGTAAATGTGTAACGTTGGCTCCATATCGTATTCTTCTCCTCGTGATTTTTTTATTTGTACGTTTTCATTTTTTAATTCTAATCGCACCACCTCACTTTCTGGTTTGTTTTTGTTTGATATTACTATTGAACTTTCCTTAAGTGATTTGATTTCTTTGAATAAATCTAAAAACTTGTTCAAAATTGTTTCATCAATATTGTGATTAATTGTTGGAATGGCCTTTTCTGAAAACACAAAATATCTATGAAAAAAAAAAGTTATAATTTAATTAGAAAAGAAGGAAATGGGTACTTATTGTGTTAACCTGTGGTGTCGTAAGCCGTTGAGCTGCCTACACTTGTGTAACCTATTGTCGTCGATATCATTTCTTTACGTAATTCTTTCAAGACCATATCCTTTACACTGTTTGCTATTTCTTTTATGAAATTTTGTGGTATATTTTCATTGATAACATTATTAAGTTCAGTAAAACCTTTATCAGTTACAAAATCTCTTTTTAAGTTTAATTCTTGTGCATAGTTGACTGTTTCTTTATTTTTACCGTTTTCTACATCTGGATAATAATTTTTGTACACATTTAGAAAATTGAGCAGATCGTTAATATTTGTGTTATTTTTATATGCTTTTGTTGTTATTCTAGGTGTGGTCGTAGTCTCGTCCGCCGATTTCTGTCGCGTTTTCGAGTATTGATCAAATAATTTCAATAGATTATTAAAATTATTAGTACTATCGCTGGCAATATCATTTTCAAATAAACGTCGGTTATTGTTGTTGTAAATTTGTTGCAAGGATGAGTCTTTCAAGCCATTTTCGTTTGTAATGTTTGTGTTAACAGTCGTTGTGCTCACGGTGTTATCTCGTAAAAGATAATTTGTTATTAACTTTTTAATATTGTCCGTTTCTTGAACATTTGTATTGTATTGAATATTTCTTTTATTTTTTTGTTCGCTCTTTTTTTGAGTCGTGTCGGTGGGGTGCTCAGTTGTCTTGAGTGAATGCATAGTTATATTGGATTTGTTCACTTTGACATTTTGCCAAAAATTTATAACGCTTTGTATATCAGGTTGGCCATCTACATAATCTATAACGCTTTTTGTAACATTTTCTTTTTTATCATCCTTTGCATTTATCTCATTCGTTGTATTTTTCTCATTCGTTACATTTTTCACATCTGTTATATTAGATGACATCTCTATTTTAACGTCTTTTGTTATATTTTCTGCAAAATAATGATATATGAATAAAATGAATTGAACATTTTAAATTGGATATTTTAAAAAAAATATTATATTTAGGCTTACCTTTCACTGGCTCAGTGGCCGTTTGTAAACTATTGTTCTGCATACTTTCGTTACGTTTATTTCTAGTGCACTTGTGTAGAAGCTCTCTATAATAGTTACAAATACGTTCAGTTCATTATTCACGTCTGACTCACGTGTATATTTTCACCGCGCATATTTACCGCTTACCTGTTGCTCATATCGCCTATGTTTACATTGTGCCGCTGCAGTTTAGTCAACATGTTCACATCCAAGTCCTCCTTTTGCATGCCGCTCAATAGAAACACGCACATTAGATCTGTGAAAGATTTGTTAATTCTTAAGGGATTTTCTTTAAAATTGATTTATGTATCGATTTTAAGTGTTAAAAGAGTATATATTTGGAACCTTTTATCCGGTCTAAGCGCTGTGCGGCCTGACCGTGTGCGTGTGTGCGTGATAACGTACATGAGACAGCCACGAACGCCAGCAGTGTTCGACACAAACACGACATGCTCGCGTCCTACCAGCGCGCCACCTGACGTTTGTGCTGTGATCATTATGAAAGTGACTATTCATTCGATGTATATTGAAAGGAGATTGTAATCTTTTAGCGGAATATTGTATTTAGACTATTTACGTAATATAGTTAATATATCCAGCATATTAATCGTTTTTTTTAAGCTTCACGATGTAGCACGCACATAGCAGGGTTGTCAGAGGGAACCTGTAAACATAGTGTTATCATACTCCATTCCTATTAAGAAACTTCTCTATCTTCTTTATCGCAGAATTTTAAAGGCCCCGCGTGCTGAGTGGCGAAACTTAACGCCGCGTTTTGCCTTAGAATATTAAATATTTTATTTCCTCGAGTGGGAATCAAACCCAAAACAGATATATACGACTCGTTTATGGTATTATAATTGTTAAAGTGCAATTTTTTTTTCATTAATATTCAATAAATTATACTTCAATAAAAAATACAAATGATCACATCATCATTTACTTTTCATTGCATTTTGATTAATATATATATATTTTTTATCTATTCTAGGCAAGATTTCTCCTGTCTAAGGTCAATCCATCGCAGACACACAACAACATGTACGCCTACGGAGGGGTGAGATAATATAATAATATTTTACATATAGCTGTTCTATACTTAAAAATATGAAAAATTGCACGAAAATATTTTTTTAAAAAATAATTTGCATATTAAAATGAATGATTTTAAGTGTAGAGAGTTTTAAGTAATGCAAGTAGCATGTTTTTTCCACCATCGTAGCATGGTTTGAATTGACGATTTATTTCTTTTTGTTTCATCATTGTTATGGCGAAAACCAGGCGATGCCGATACCATCTGCGGTAGTGACTTTTTTTATTTTATTTTTTTCCTAAAAAGGGGTTTGGGTTTGGTTATTTTTTAAATAAATTGGTTTTAAATGCTTTATGTAAAAGCTATTTTAGATTTTTATATAATATTCTATTTTATGTATAATATAAAGCCTTATAAAAATTTGTGCTAAGATTTTTTTGCTATTATTTGTCTTCAGGTGCCTTTTTTTTACCTTTAAATATTTATATATTTTAGTTAATTATTAAATATGTGCATGGGTGTGTGTGTATGTTTTTCTTCAATATTTTGAATGGCTTTTGATTTATTTAAATAATTGTCGACTTCTTTAAGTATACCTACTTATTTTTACACTAACGATTGAAATTAAAGCATAAAATATAACATTAACCAAAAACGGATAAACGGAGAATATGCATGCTATATTAAAACTTAATATAGTTTTTTTTATTTATATTGTTAATTTTTATAGGACGGTGGTGCCCCGGTGTTGACGGATGACGTGTCGTTGCAAGTATTCATGGAGCATCTAAAGAAATTAGCAGTATCTTCTACTGCCTAATTGAAATATATTCATTTGTCCTAAAATTCTATAATTGTAATCATTTTTTATGTTATTTCCATTTTCTGTTACAATCTGTTTAATATAATATATCTATAAATCTATTAGCGTTTTCTTAAAATCCGACATTGTAATTATAATGTATTCAATTGTTTCTGTTTCTAAAAATTTAAATATCCTTATAAATTTCAAAATACATACTATGTTTTTTATTTATTTGTTGCACTTTTACATATTTGAATGATAGGTAATAAATATAATAATACAAATTTATATTAAAATAAATGTTTCCTACAATTTGTGTGTCTTTATGATTCCGGCCTGAACCTTCTTTTAACAAAATAAAATAAAAAAATCAATAAATAAAATATTTTTATTTATCAGTATTCAGATAAACTACCACATAGAGCACACAATATTTATTTTGTTTATAACAAAATATTAGCGTTTTATATTATATACAATTCCTTTTATTATTAATTTTTTATATCAATTTTGAAGTAATAAACATCTACAATGTTTTGAATATTATACATTTTAATCAATCTTTTATTTATATAATGATAGAACTCATGTCGATCACAATTTTGACAATACAAAAGCATGAGAGTTGCTATTTATGCCAAAGATAAATGCAATTATTCTAAATTCTGCAACATTCATTGACAATTGTTTTAAAATATAAGAAAAAAATAAATTATTAACAAAAAAATATTAATAAACACACATTTTGCTAAAAATGTTAAATATATCCCATATTGACATGTACAAAGTACTATTTGTAGAACAGTGTATTTTATTATATACCCCTACGAATGTATTAATAGCAATATGGCCAGTTGTTTATATTGCTTAAATTTTTGGTGGTCAGTTAAGAAATCTGATGGACATCTTCTGTTCTACATCTGTCCTTTCTAGGGCTCGGCAAAACTCCTCAAAAGATATCATCTGATCATTGTTTGTATCTGCTTCTAGGATTGTTCTTTCAGCAATACTAGTGAGTTGCTCTTCACTGGAATAAGGAAACAGAACTTATTATGGTAATATTTAGAAGAAATAAATATACAGTACACAGAAAGAGTCTCATGTTAAGTGCAGTTGCATTTACTTTTATCTATATAACTTCGGGCTTTGTCTGCAACATTGTGAAACTGAACCCACAACCATTTTGACGCTGTCCCATATTATGGACATTTAAATGTTGGCATAACATTCACTAGGTTCTAAAACTTGAACTTAAACAAAGACATGAGTTGTGCCATTATATACAATTTTTTTCAAGATAAAGCAAAAGTTTTAAAAAAATGCTTAGAGGTAGAAATGTGCAATTTACCTGATATTAACTCCCACCATCATGTGTAGAATCGCTAGTAATTCATCTCTGGATATTTTGCCATCATTGTCCAGATCATACATGGAAAATGCAACTGAAATTGTAAGTTTTATAAATTCCAATTTGATTTTGTGATTTATATTCTTTACACCACACATTCTCTTGTCTTTCTGATACATTAGAGATATGGTACCACTCTGGCAGAACTGAATGCTGTTTTTCCAGAGCAAAGAAATGTTTGAGGGGTATAAAAGCAAACATGCTTCAGTTCAAAAAAAACTTTTTAAACTGACAATACATGTCTTTTGAGTCACTTATTCCAAAGAATGGAGCAACAGAAATAATTATTTATCACACAGTGAAAATTTGCATTTTGCTCTATTTCATTATTTTATGACTTATGAACCTTTGTTTTTATACTTCTCATTTAAAATAAGATGATGCTACCAATGGACTCTAAATTAAAGTTTATGAAATACAAAGTCAATGTAATTTATAATGTTTAATAGTGTGTTTTTTAAATTTATATTATAATAAATAATATAAATAAAGATGAGAAGAGAAAGAAAGAAATTTCCACTTTCAATCCCTATTTCACCCCTCCAGTGTTAAAATTTTTCAGTCTCTCCTTGATGGGTGTCCATGTCATGAAAATAAACATCTGTCCAAATTTCATGTTCCTATGCACAGCACAATCACAGATAATTCATAATAAATTTTGTTTTACTTACACCTTAACTTTTCTTCTCGGCTGTTAAGTCTGTTTTCCCTATTCTTTCTAATTGGTCTAAAATGAGATAGTACTCTCATAAACTGCAAAAAGTTTACTCTATCATCATGACTCTCAGCAAAAAATGAGTGTACAATCCTTTCACTCAGAGGGTTAATTGCTAATTCTGGTATCCTCAAAAAATCCTCTCTCGATAGTGTACCACAGTCATTTTTGTCCAATGATGTGAAACGTGAGTATAAGCGTTCAATTTGGTTTGGAGTAACTAAAGACAAAATAGAAAGCTTATCAAGCAAGAGTAATCGATTTAAATTATTATAACTTTAAGTACAAAAAACGAATAAACTGTTATAGTAAGTACACAAGGTATTTGATAAAAGACAGTACTTACATCCAGTTTCTTCTTGAATT
>JBAIZZ010000856.1:0-10953 GCA_037355905.1 Heliconius aoede | reverse complement strand
TTTATTTGATCTAGCTATTATAAACTCTTGGATTATTTATAAAAAAATGCTCAGGAAAGAGGGGAACCTAAAAAGAGTGCTTACAAAGGACAATTCAGAAATGAACGAAGTTAAAAGAAGGTGTACCAGTGTACTAGAAAAAGAATTACAATCAAAAAGAAGAAAAGGTTCTCCAGCTCCACCACCTCCAATAGACATAAGAAAAGATGGTGCTGAACATTGGCCAAAAGTAGGTGGGTCACTCCGGTGCAAATTTCCCAAATGTAAAGGCTATTCTACAATTTCGTGTAATAAATGTTGCGTCAATTTGTGTTTAAATAAGAATAATAATTGTTTTTTAAATTATCATAAAGAATAAAGAAAATTGAGTAAACTATATTTTTTTATTTATTTAGTACTGACAATGCATGATGATGTAAATTTCCATCATATTGTTTTTTTACATAATACATATTTTCTATTTACACTAGGATTTTTAAAAATTTCCTGTAATCTAGAGCATAAATTACATGCCCCCAGATTTATTTTTAAAAAAATCGTCAAAAACCATGCAAAAAAGGGTTAATTCACTATCGGCATTGTAGGATAGGCTAGATTTTATTTTTTAGGGTCGTTTTCAACTCGGCAGAGTGTATTATTTTATTAAGACAAAAAAATTGTATTCTCATATTATTACGAATAAACAAAAAGTTATATATAAAAAAGTATATCTAGAAATTAAGTGTTTACATGATAAACAACACATTTTGCAATAATTAAAATATAAGCATTGTCTTAAATTCGAATGTTTCAAACGCAACATACGTTGGCTAGCTGTGTGATTTTTTTCGACGTTGTGGGGCATCGTTTTCTATATAATTTTCTGATAGTCCCGACCCTTAATTAGGAGAACGGGTCATTAAAGCCATGGCGTTTACAGTCATACCATTGCGTCACCACGTTTTTGAAATATTGTATTACTTTGTTTTGATATTCGTTTATAATGGAATTCCAATAATTTTCATCTTATGTACACTTTTAAAATTGACAATCTCTACAAGACCGAGATCCTTTCAAGAGGTTTAAATGAACTGAAAATGTCAATATACTTAGTAAATATATATATTCTATTTTTATTATACTAGCCTTAACTGATGTGCCACTATTGCCAAAGGCCTCTCCCTATATCTTCTACTCTTGCTGTTTTGTTAAATTGTAATGTTTCACCTCGACCCGCCATCTCCATCATCATGATCAGCCGATTTGTCTTTTAGTTTGGGACTGCAATCGATAGACTTTGCTCATAAATCTTTAAGCATGCGGCAGACGTGTCCGGCTCAGTTCCATCGGTATAATAAATATAAAAAATAAAGTAATATATTTTAATACTTAATAAAACCGATTTTAATTATAGTAATAAATACATATACGAGTATATATATATATACAAAATAAACTAATATATCGCAAGGTTCGCCCGCTCGTCCCACCTCTCCCGCCACCGTCTAACGCACACCGGCGAGAGACCCTTCACGTGCGGCGGCTGCGGGCGCTCCTTCGCTCGCTCCGACAAGCTGCGGGTTCACACTAAGATATGCGAACGGGTGAGTGCTTTTTGTGTTTGTTTTGTTTGTATGTTTTGTATTTGTTGTGTTTTCTGTGTTTATATTTATATTTCATGAAATGAAATTGAAAAGTTTATATTTCAATTGAAAATTTTATGTAAAGTATGGTTGATGAGCGGTTGTACTGAAGTTAGTTGTAGATGGCTGCGCCGCCTTGATTTTATTATATTTTTTATATATTTTTTTTTTATTCTCATGTGTATAACGCAAAAAAATTGAGAAGACGTGACGTTAGAGCGACCACGGCTCGTCGACCGTACTGTCATGTGTACTTAATAAGACTTTCCGAGTCCTAATAAAAGGATATATATATATATATAGATATATATATATATATATAGATATATATATATATATATATATGGTAATAAATAATTGGTAAATATATATAGAAATGTTGATATTATTACTATTAATTGCTTTAAACAGTAATATTTTTTTAAAAAAACTTAAAAATTAAAATATCTTTATATATAATATCACCAATTCTATAACGAGGATACTAACAAAAGAAAAAACAACCAATTAAATAAAAAAAAAACCAATGATATATTCCAAAACGTTCAGGTACAATCAAAACAAAACTTGCAGGAGGACCCCACTGTTGACATGAACAGTGACGTCACTGTTAAAAGGGAAAACAACTCGGAAGTCATGTCCGGTATGGTGCGCACAACACACCGGGAATCCGGCCATCTTGTTTTTACGCCCAGTGGAGATGTCATGCTGCCGCCTCGTAATCAGGTAAAGTCTATAACTATCCTTCTTATGTTTGATTTTTCCTTTTTTTTTCTTGTAGTTAGTGTTAAGACAAAGCAAGGAAATATAAATAAATTATTATCACAAGTGGGATTCAAACCGACAATCATCGCATTCACAATTAGAGTATATAATCCCATTTGGGGATACCCAAATACTCTATAATGCTTGGTTAAATATATTTTATTATATATGCTTTTTATGTGCTGCAAATATTTATACCATTATATTCCGTTGTGCTTATAGCCCTGCCATTATGTTCTATAATGCCTAATTCTAATATGGCCTATTTTTACCTATATGGCCTATAAATATAATCCTAATACTTAGATTCCTATGTACCCTAGTCTTAAATGTACCCTGCTGAGGTAAAATATATAACGGCTTGTCAACATTGTCAATATAGTGTATATACAACGTAGTGTGGATTTTATTGTTATTAGTGGAAAAATCATCTCAAAAGGTATGTACAATATGTAAATTTTTACCTTCCTGTATTAGAAAATTGGCTTTCACTTTATTCTTAAAATGTAATTTCTCAATGTTATCTTTATTTAATATTCTGTCATAGTGACCCCACCAAGTTAGTTTCCTTTTGGGGTAAGCCCTACAAATAAGTGAGAAACTAACAATGTGGTGATTTCTTAATCTAACTTTGATATTTCAGGAAACAGATGAGGTTGAAGAGGTCGCATTTGAAAAACCGAGCATATTTAGAAAATGGTCAGATGAAACAATGAGAAAAGCAGTAGACGATGTCGCGAATAATAAATTAACAGTAATGGAAGCCAGTCGTGTATACGATCTTCCATTGAAAACATTACGAAGACATATTGTTTGGTCGTCAAAAGGCGAACCGATTGTCAGTAGAGCGTTAAGACTTGGGCCTGAAAGCGAACAAAAAGTTATCGCCCACGTGAAACGGCTTAAAACTATCAGATATCCTCTAAACAATTCACGAGTCAAGTCCATTATATACGAATTTATTGAGAAATTGAAGCTACCACATAGATTCGACAGAGATAAAAAACAAGTCGGTCGCGATTGGTTCAAAGGGTTTATGAAGAGACATCCAGATGTCAATACTAATAAAGAAGACGATTTATCGCTCGCCAAAACCCTCGGCATCAATCGAGAGGAAATCAATAATTACTTTGAAGCGTTATTAAAATTACTGACTGACAATGATTTTATGCATAAACCTGACCGGATTTACAACATGATTGAAAATAGTATACCTGTTAAAAGTAAAATCGGGCGCACTATACCTAAGGCTGTAAAAAATAAAGATTCCAATATGGTGGAATGTGATAATGTTTCCTTGATCGCATGTTGCAACGCCCAAGGCACCTTCCTACCACCAGTTCTAATAATGAAAGGAAAAGATCCAGAACCTACCATTTCTGAAGACCTACCGCCAGGCTCAGAAGTTTATATAAATCAAAAATCCTCGTACATTAACGCTGAATTATTTTACAAATGGATGAAAGATCATTTTATCCCGCGAAAACCTGACGGAGGAGTCCTTTTGATTTTGGATCCATATTACTCTCTTTCGTACTCCTTTGAAATGCTTGAAATTGCTGAAGAAAACGATATAATAATCCTCTGCCTACCAAGTCATACAACACAAACTCTAAATCCGCTAGACAAAGCGTTCTCTAAGCCTTTTAACGGTTATTTTGCAAATGAAGTGACAAATTGGTACATTAATAATGAAGGAAGTTTCCTGAATCCCTATCATATTACCAAATTGATAGCAAATTCTTGGTGCAAATTTGCTTTGCCCTTATCAAGCATATTAGGATTTAATTCAACTGGCGTGTATCCTTATGATCCTAACACTGTTGCGGAACTTCTTAAACCACCAGAGCAAATTCCAAACCAAAATACCCCAACTTTTCAACAGAACAGTAGTAACATTGACGTGACATGCTTAGAGTGTCAAGGAACTCAAGATATTACTGAAATTAAGAACGATTGGGTCCGTTGCTCTCATTGCTCTAATTGGTTACACACGGAGTGTACTAAATACGAAGACAAATGTAATAAATGTTGTGCCAAAAATAAAGGAACAGGGAAAAAGAGTGTTGGAAAATAGACTTTTATTGGATACGCTTAAATAGAAACGTTAGACTCGTATGCTTCCTATATACATACGCCTATATTACGTATATCGTCGGCGTCAATTCAGGATCTTATAGCTAGAATTTTGGTAAAAATATCGTGACAATGATTACTTGGTATATCATTCTATCTAATAGTGCTATGGGCCTATCTAGGGTCGATAAAACAGTAAAATCCAGAATCTTTTTTAAGTATTTAATTTGCTTTTAAGGCTTTTTCCATTACTGTAAAAAAGTACTTTTGCATTTAGAAGTTCCTGCACCGACACCGACGATTAAGAAATGCAGATCTCGATACTAAATGCATTTGTTAGCTTATTTACGTTACATTTGGAGCCATAGATTATGTATAACCAATCAATAAATGTTTTCATTTGACATATTTTTTTATTTCGACTACTATAATGGCGGGGCACTTTGGCAGATTAATTTACATGTACATACCATTTATATATAAATAGTCTCGAATATAACATTTTTTTTTGGTAAATTTATATGGGCTAGTTTTTAAGAAAAAACATTAAAATAAACGTAGGTTATTTTCTTTAAAAAACACAAAGTGAAGAAGATATTTACATTATGCGTATTGTGAACTACACTTTTAAATATAATATACTTAATCTTTAAGGGTATATTCTAAAATACAGTATTAACCGTAAAAAATATACCGTATTTTATAATACATAATAACGAAAATATATTACTTATGTCACATTTATAATCTATCAGCTGAAAATGACGTGAAAAAAATAGTTATTTTTTTACTACTAACTGCCTCTTTCTATCTATGCATTCGTAATATTTTGATATTACAAAATGTTAATATTATTTTTCTTTAATAAAAGTGAAAAGGATTTTTTTTTTAATCTTCGTAGCCAGATTGGAACACTATACTTGAAAACCGTCCAAGCGCTTGTGGCAAATTAAGCCATACGTTATTATCGAGCGACGTCGTGATTCTTGTACTCTTGTTACTACTTATTTATGGTAGCGTCTATATTAGTTGTATTGATTTTTACAAATTATTATTTTGTATAAAATATTTTTTTAAAAATATTTTATATATTTCTAAATATTTTTTCTTGTCTATCGTCGGTGAAGAAGACTTAAAAAAATGATAAAAATATTATAAATTATATATATTTAACACCATCTTCTTTATAAAAAAACATTATATTAAAACAATAAAAATTGTAATTTACGGTCATTGACCTCCACGAACTCAACAGGAAAAGGCCAACGGAATTGAATCCCCAATTAACATAACCTAAAATTAATTAAATATAAAACATAGGTGGTATTGAACTCTACCCTCGATCCGGTCCGCAACGAGATCAGCCCGGGGGACCTCATAGACCCGCCGCGGAGGGGACGCGGCAGGCCTCGCAAGACTCCCTTACCGTTGACGCCCAAGATCAAGAAACGGAGGGGACGACCGCCTAAGACCTCGTTGGGTATGTGTTTTTTAGTTATTTATATAAAAATAATAATAATATTATTTAATTATATAGAAAAAGTGGAAAATCTTCAATAAAATATGTATCTATTTAACCATATCATGTTTAATGGAGGCCCTATTTGTAACAACAGGTAACCAATGAAATGGCAGAAAGAGAAAAAAAAATATTATAAATCAATAATTTTTAATATACTATATAACTTATTACGTATTTATAATAATAAATATAATAAAATAATGAAAAAACTACACGCTATCATGGAGTTTATAATATAAGATTGCAATACAATGTTACTGTATGTATTGAATTTAGAATAGTTTCACTTGTGTGAAAATAAATTCGCTAATGTCAACAAAATATATGAACTCAACAATAGTAAAGCTCTATGTATTTATACTAAGATAGATTTTGAAAATGTTTGATTTTCAAAAAAGCTTTTGATAAAATACAGGTAGAAAGAACCCTTTTTGAGTTTTTTTATTGACAGTCTAGTAACAAAATGTGCAAATGACAGGTACACCAAAATAAATGGAATTAAAATAAATAGAAAAAAGAATATCCTGAGAACTAAAAAGCTATGGCCATGAATAATTCTTGCATCTATTGTACAATATATTGTATTGTTCTTTTGCTTTGTCTAGTTTAACATCATGTTAATTCATATCGTATTTTATTCATTTGTTTTTACTTTCACTTTTTTTTTACATTCTGAACGAAAACGCCCTCGTTTCTTAATATTGTCTTCACATTTCTTTTATAAATAGATGACAAATATTCATAGTATAATATAATTTATGAATGAAAGCGGTATCTTAAGTTCGATCTTGAGAGCGGTTTATAAATACAAGCCTTAGAGATTTATTGAGAAAGTTACGGTTGTTCGTTCCATCCGCGTTCGGGGTAAACTTACTGGTATAGACAACTTTCGGCGTTAAGTTCCGTCACTCCAGCACCCAATGTCTTGATCGATGACGGCCACTAGGTAAAAGCCTTTGTTGGCTATTTAGGAGTTTTCCACCTATATGTGTGGGAAAGGCTGAACTAAATAAACCCTATTTTATATACGTTTAGATATGGAAGGATGCGTGTTAACGGGTGGAGCTGTGCCGAGCGGAGCTTTATCAGGACACCAGCTTCTATTGAAACGCAAACGCGGACGCCCGCCGAAGAATTACTTCTTACCTACCCAAGGCGGTGAGTTTATAATAAACATTATATAAATATATACATTATATTTATATTTATACGAACACACTATATATAGTAGGGATATAAAGATTAGTTTTTCTAAGTAATGTGCGTTTCAACAGTATACAGAAACGTAATACTAGACAAATATTTTAAACGAATTTCGAATAACTTTCGAAGTATTATAAATATAGACATTACACTTACTCTTTAATAGTAATTAGTTTCTTTTATAGTATAAAAATATACTTTTCTTCATTTAAAAAATATGACATACAGAGAATAAGACACTGCTAAATCAAAAATTCCAAAGATTATTGTAATAACATTTTCTAAAATAAATTAAATTAATAAAACGCAGGTAGAATGAACCCGTTTATTTTTCAATCGACGAATATTTACTTATTACGGCCTTTCATTGATTTGAAACTCTATTTTATCATTATAAAAAGAAATTATAGATTTTTATAAGTCCGTCCGGCACGGCAACTAACTGTAAACGCGACGCTTGCGGGTTCGAAATCCACTCGGGGGTATGAATTATTTTCATTCGCTCATTCGCTCGTTAGTAACAGCGACTCAACACGCTAAACTATTTTAAAGATTTTTTCGTTTAATTTTTGTCGGCATACCTTTTTTTAATTCTCACGTTTTTATTATTCCTAGTAAAGAAACAAAATGTGGGCCAGGTATAAAATTTAGGGTAATAAATGACAACCCTCGGTTATTATTATTCTGGGACGGCTTCTATACAATATATATATTTTTATTATTTAACATAACAATACTCGATCCATCGATACATTTACATAAATGTGTAAGTTTTTTGAAACCATAGTAAATTATTTGTAGTTCTTCGCTTTGGCAACTAGGTAAAACGTGGCGTTAAATTCCACTACTCGAAATGTTAAATTTTCTAAAGAATTTGGTAGAAAGGGGAACGCAAGTGTCTCAATGAGGAACGGAGTGTCTTAACAGTGTAGTCTTGGGTCTTGGGTTCCGTCAGCGTAGCAGGCTATGTGTGGGATATAGCGTGAAGTTAAAAAAAAAAGAAAAGAAATACAGGTAGCTTATTTAAGTAGTCTTTAATATTAATTATAATTGGAACTGTATCCAAACCATAGTTATAATTTTGATCAGTAAATATTATAGAAAAACTAAATTTAACTAGCAAATTTAAAAAAAAAATAGTGTAATTTGTAACTCTATCATGAAAAATTTTATATACTTATATGTGTTCATAATTACATCAAAAATACAATTGTTACAACCGTGTAGCTAATAAATATTAAAATTATACTCTTACATCCTCGAACAGCAGACAGACACGCCATTAAATACAAATTTAAATATAATTTATTAAAAAAAAACGTGAAAAATAAAAAAATATATTATATATATATCTAATTTCATATCATTTAATTAAATCAAAAGTTATATTCTATATCATAAATCTAGAGTGTGCAGGAAAAACCCAGTTTTAAAGTTACCGGTGTTTCATTATAATAACAGCGTCAATGACTTGAGACTTTTTTTTAACTAGTGATTAATCGTAAAACTAAAAATGTATGAACAATGGCCTAAAAAACGACAAGTAAATTTAAACTTAATTTTGTTTGTAATAAAGTTGATTGTAGTTTGTGTTTTCTCTGTACAACTACAGTTTATATATATATATGAACAATGGTCTGGTTTATTTCATCTTAAAAGTTATAAATAAATTTAAACTTTATTATTATTGCAATATAGTTGTATTTAGTTTGTAATAAACCATATAAATATATACGTGTGTGAGAGTGCGTGTGTAGCCTCATAGCATTTATGCTTTTTTTTCTTTCCTTTTTACCAACATCGTGTTCATTCCATTCGTTTTTAGTTTTTTTTATTCTCATATTATTATTTACTTTATGTGTTATATTTTTATACAAGTGGCATTTAATGCCTTTCTCTTGATAATATGTCAGTGTTATATTACTATGATTATTATATTATGTGTTTTTTTTGTAAATTATTTTGTTTTAAAATATAGTAAGTTTAACAAAATAATATAAATGGACGGAACGCGATTACGTGTTTTGGCATAGACAAGTTGATGAACTCGTATAATTATATGGCAACGTCTAACTAAAAAATCATGTAGACACATTTTTATACGTGTTTAGACTCACGATTCTTTGAAAATAACGGAAAAGAATGAAAGATTTTGCTTTTATTTTTTGTTTCATCTCATAATTTGACGTTAAACCGGTAATATAATACATGCTGGTGAATTTATCAATTTAATGTCAATTTAAAGCGAATTATTTTCTCGTGAGTGTTAAGATTGCCTTTTTTTTTATTTTATTGCCATATTAACGTAACTTAACTACGCCAATCGCATAACGCCGTACTAATCAAGTCTTTCCTTAGGTATGGAAATGTCAATACCGATGCAGTACGGGCTAGCCGCGGAAATAAGCAAGTTTTGTTAGTATCTATCTACACGTTAAATGGCATGGTCAACTAAATTATTGTCAAACCAATATTTTTATGGGAAAATTGTCGGTACTAATCGGTATTTGTATTGTAGATTGCGGGTATTTTAATGGCAACTTCACGGTTTACTAATTTATATTGATTTTTTAAAATATATATATGCATATATAGTGGTGGTGTCTGCATTTTAATTATCTATGGTTGTGTATTATAATAATTTAACTTTAAATATTCATAACGTCTCAACTAACTCTTTAAATTGATAAAATATTTGTGGGTTAACTTGCCTGCTTTGCTTGTATCTAACATAATATGTATATTTCTTCTATATTATATCGTTAAATATAAAAAAGAATGCATGGAATTGGCACATAAAATATTTAAAAGAAAGATCACTACGTGTTACTATAAAGCCTATTTATTTACGTTTTATTTCCATTTATTTGCTCTGGTGTCGAGGCAAAAGCGCGGCGTTGAGTTCTGCCACTCAACACACAATACCTCCAGAATTCGGCATAAAGTGAGAAACGGAGTGTCTTAACACTAAGTCCCCACTGCCTACCCTGCTGTGTGCGGGATACAGCGTGTAGCTGATTAAAAAGAAGTAATTGCATGTCGCTTACAAGGTAATAAACAAAAAAAACATATCTTGACATTCAAATTTCCAATTTTCAGACGGACGACCCAACGAGAACTACAACGCGACAAACCTTCCATTCGGCGATTTCTCATACTTAACGGAAATGATGTATAATCCTCTTGCATATTCGTACGGAGTGACGAGCGTTGACCCTGACAGGAACGTAGACCCCGACCAGACTGGCACCAGCGAGGCTTCTCACGACCGGACCATAGACGTTTCAGATTCATCTTCAGACGACGAAGATTCCAGAGTAGAGCCAGAAGAAAACGTACCACCAGTTGGTATAGAAACCCAAATAATGACCGTCGGGGATTGCCAAATAGTGAAATTACCTCCGAACGAGGAGAAGGATGAGCAGCAGGAAACAGTATCAGCCCCAAGTTCGGTCACTATCACACCAATCACGACCGTCGGTGATTGCACTATCAGGCCTGTTGAGAACACATAATGTGAGAACCTTAGGGTCTACCCCATACTTCTGATACCTTTCAAGTGGAAGTGACGTCACATGCTCTGAACGAACGATTTGACACATTCCAATTTATCGTTATCTACGAAAATATCGATGGAAATAATCGATGTCTTTCGCGTATTGAAGTTATAATGTATGCATTCTTACTCGATTGAGTATTTTTTTTTATATTTGCAAACAGAAATATCGATAAAGATATCGATATTATTCCGATTATGCGTTACTT
>JBAIZZ010000855.1:0-10967 GCA_037355905.1 Heliconius aoede | reverse complement strand
ATTGTCCATTGTCTTTACATAATTCCGGAAGTACATATTAAAGTTGTAAAATTGCATCCATTTGTAAAAATAAAAGTGACTTAAAATCCTTTTTTTTTTTCATTAAAATGGTAATGACTGCTGATGATGAGTGCCAGAACTATATTTAGTATATTGGTGAAAAGTAGAAAATCTCTCTGCTCTACTTTATACGAGCGAAACGAGTAGCTACAAGTTATGATTAAACTATATGCTGTATATAGCGAGCATTAAATGAAAACAATCTTTATCCAAGGCCTTAATAAAATATTAATTCTATTTCACATATTTCAACTTAATTTACAACAATCACTGATATATTAATGTGATATCACAATTATTATGAAGCCTTGTAATTTACGTTTACGTTAGCGTCTGTAGAGAACGTGTGGTAGTGCAGTTAAAAACTAGGCTAATGCGAAATGGTCGATAACTGTATATAATTAGTGGTTGCCATCTATGCAACGCTTCGGAAGTTTAATGGATTTTATAATTTAGTGCGAGATCTAGCGAAATTAGACATGTAGCGCAGTGGTTGGTTAAAACGGTTGGTGGTTCCGGGGATGTGTTTGTTTAAACGCACTAATCCCGGAAATTATGGTCTCGAATTGAAAAAATATGTTATTGCCCGATGGAATACCATGGAAAAAAACTACATATATGACTATATTTTATTACGTTAATCGTTTTGATGTAGTCCACTATACTTGAGGCCAGAGTTAGCCTGGACACTTACACTGTGTGTTGTCATGTGTCATAAAAAACTTGGAATATTTTTTTAGTAAATAATATTTAAAATAAATGTTCACTCTAGTTGCCTAGTTAGGCAAAGTAAAACGTTTGACACTGTGAAACGTATAAATCAATTCTGTACTTTTTAGTATAAAGTTTTTTTAGGATTTACATTTAAAATAATAGTAAGATGATCAAAGTTCTTAAGATTAGCGCGTTTAACCACACAAACTCTTCGCTTTCATAATTAAAGGAAATATAGATATATATTAAGTAAGAAAAATACATTCAATTCAGTCCAATTCAAAAACATAACGACAACAGAGTCATCATTTCTAAACAATTTTGACAACACAAGTGAGTGAACCCTACGCGTGTTCAATTGCCGTGGCTGATTGTTGCATGCCCTATGCATTACTTAATTGCAATCAATTCAAACTTTAACGCTCACCACTTAAAGTTCAAAATCCCATGAAAATTTAACTGCATAATTTGACAAACCCACAATTTTGAAGTGCAGTCCGGATGCGCTCTAAACTTTGGTAATAAGATTGTATTTGTATTGATTTGATGGTACAGTAAATTTCTTCAAGGGAATATTCTCGGTGCCCCCAAAACCGCATTTTAATTGATAAAAACGGGGGGTTGGCTATAAATACCTACACTTACTCAGGAATGAGGGACCATTGAAATAGCTTTATACACGATGGAGCTGTCAGTAGTTAGCAGCAAACTGAGTGTTGACGTTTTTGTCGGGTAAGGGTTACGTGATGCTCTTTTTTTATTTGTTTTCTTTTTTAATGTTATGATATTTTAAAGCGTTGGTTACACGGCTTAGGGTGACGATTTTATGACGATTTTTTAATATATCGTTTTTTTAATTTTTTTAAATATTAAACTGTACTTAGCTGTAATTTGAAATCATTGCATAATACAATGTAACAATGCAAATATTTCCGATTTCCAAGACATAGCATTTTAAGTGCAGTAACTTAACACCTCCCTTTACTTTATTCTTAATATTTATCCAAGAAGGAATCGAGCCAGTCCGTTGTTGTGCCGCTGCGCCACGACGGCCTTATTTTTATTTATTTACTGTTTTTAAAATTTATAAAGTGCTATTGAGAAGCATATTGTTTTATATTTTAAATTTTAATTTAGCCAAACAAGCTGGAGCGCCATATTCATGATTATGAAAACAGTCATTTTAAATGGAAAATGAAAATGGAAAATGTATTTCTTTAACATTTTAAAATATCGTACCAAATATAGCAACTCATTTTATAACTCTAATAAATTATCCCTCATAAATATAACCACATTCTACATCATCTCTTCAAAGATTACTGTTGAACCTCACAAAAATACGTCTTCTATCACATATCCTCACTAACTTCTCCTCGCTTATTACGTATGCTAGTAGTAGCTATACCGGGTACCGGGTAACCGGTATCCAACAAGTATCGCTAACCTTGACTACAGTACGCTATATAGAGTATGACTTACGAGTTGCGCTTGCGCATGCCACTCCTTGTATGGAATAGACTTGGTTATATATATTTAGACCTGACGGTTTTGGGTTTGAAGGCTTTGTGCTCCCCTTATTCGGGAGATATGATGATATTTATTTTTTTATCTTCATGCAAGGCGGTAGGTTTCGCTTCTCAACACCAAATGTCTCGAAGTTATGGGAAAAATGGAGATCAAAGATCCTTCACATTACGTTCCCTCTGCCCTCCCTGCCAAATCAAGGAGATGACTGAAGGAAAAAAATATTTTAAATTGTAGTTTAGCTTATAGTGACATTTCATATAAAAATTTAAAAAACGGAAGAAAAAAATTAGGGCCTCAAGTCTTAAAATTCGTCCAAGTTAACAAAATAATTTACACACAATAGTAAGATGAAAATAACTATATAAATAAGTGTTAATTATAAGTAGTATAGTTATATTTATTCATAAGTTCATATCTATATTCTAGTAAACTAATGGCTTGTTTTTTCCTTTTTTCTTTATTTAGGCAGTCGGGCTTTTTAGTTGGTCAAAACCTTTTTTTTTTACCAAACCTTGCAAATTAAAACTCTAAAACATGAACGCGTGCCCTACATCAAATCATTAAAGAACCAATGGAAAGATAAACGACAAGTCCCCATAAAAAAGGCCAGTACTACCAACTTACACACAATAATGAAATACACACAAGTGCGCCATGAATGAATCGCGTGTAAAACTACCGAGTCGCGGGCTGTGGCGACAGTGACCTTGCCTTCCCCGGCGTCGCACGCAAATTGTTGAACCGCTGGTGTGCATTTCCGGTTCCCTTTTTTGTCATTTGTCTTAAATTTTCCTTTTTTTCCATGGTGTTTCCCACTTATAGCAGGATAGGCCTCTGGCATTCCCAGGCATTAATTGCCGAAAATATACGCGAACTATCCATTTTTTTCAATAAAGCCAATAATAATATAAAAATATTAAATATAAAATAATATAAAAATATTAAATAATTCATTCCTTCGGTGGGAATCGAACTTACAAACGTCACGTTTTCACGCTGTGCCACTGCGCTACAACGGTCGACGGAATCCAGTAAATTTGTTGCATTAGCCTAAAGTTTGAAAATAATATATACATTACTATACAGAGATCTCTACGCACAGTACGATTTTTAAAAGCTAAGTGAATCAAGCACTAAAAAGGTTAAAAAATTTGAGGACTGTTAAGTAGGTATGCAGTAAAATGATTTTGAAGTAGAACTGTAGGGGTCGCGACTGTAGACACCCCTCGCCTCTAGAGACGTTTAGTTTAATTAAATACATTTTTGACATCGCTTATGGAACAGTTTAATATTTTTCTCATATATTTTATAGGTATTTTTAAATTTATTTTATTTATAACATAATTAATAAGCGTTCAAAGCAAAAAAATATATGAATAAATATTTATAAATATTTGTTGCAATTCAGGACAAATTGTACAACAAAAATAATTAGCTTAAAAATAAAAAGCTTTTCTTCACAGCTATGCCCAAGAACTTACTACCGGAACTTGCCGATTAAAAAATGTAATAACATAAATAAGCTTTATTACTCTTAAGTCGACTTTTTAAGTAGTATTTTCATTTGAATCTTCCAAGTTTAAATATAAAAATCATACTTTATATAATATATCGTGACGCAGTCAAGATTATTTTTAAATCCGCTAAGGTTGTGTGTTCGATATTCATATGGAAAAAGCTAAAATATATTATCAATTCAACGGATGTGTGAATTGACAGATGTGTTAGGATCCGTATTACAAGACACAATGTCTTAAAAAAAATTTTTACGCCGACGACAACGTCATATTTAAATATATTTTTCCTACTTCATAGAGAAAAAAAGGCAAAACTCTTATTAAGGAAAGAGCTATAATTAAAGAGCATAATTTTAAAACTTAGCCTAAGGCTTTCCAGCTCCTTGGACTCGACTCGTGGGAATTAATTATATAAGAGATTATTTATATAAATGAGTAACTTTTACCTACAACTTCACCCCCATGGTTTAATGAAGAGGAGAAAGAGATGTCGAGAGACGTAACACATTCTAAATATCCGATGTAACTCTGACCCTTAGGTAGAGCTTCACAGGGTTAGACTAATACGATAAACGATAAATAATATAGTCAATAATTAGCCTTCCTTGATAACCTATCTAGAAGAAAACAACATTTTTTTCAATTCGAATCAGTAGTTCCTGAGATCAGCGCGTTCAAGCAAATAAACTCTTTACCATATTAGCATAGATTTTGCACTATGCAGAGTAAATACGGAGAAAGTAATAAGTTGCTATTTTCTCCACTTTTGACCAAATGCTGCATTAAGTTTTACTATACCGGAAAACAATTGTTTAATTCACAATCTATCTGTTTTATCGTGCTGCAGCGGATTTGTATATAGCATTGGACTGTACTCTTAGTAGTTACAGGTTTGATTAATTTGTGCGAAAAACGACGAACGGAGGGTCTACGCTCTCTACTTCCTTCTTTTTATGTGGTCTGTTTTTCAAAACATAATTTTTTACAAAATAAGCATGAGTTACAAATAAGTCAGTAATGACAACAAAAACATGACAAAAAGCGAAATTATTGCCATTTATCTCAAATTGCCTGTTTACCATTCACGATGTCAATTTAGTCATTTACATTAGTTTGTATGTACATTGTGGCGGAGATGGGTAATGGTTGGCTGAACACGATAGTTGTGGATTCAATTCACATTTGAAGGAATATTCATGTCTTTTATTTAAAAAAATGTTTCATATTCCATTTCATCGCGGCTGTCGTGGCGCAGCGGCACAAGTGTGTGACTGTAACGCGACGGTTGTGGGTTCGATCCCCACTCGAGGAAGTGAAATATTTATTTACGTTTATATTTCCATTGCTTTGCTCTGGTGTCGAGGCAAAGGGCGGCGTTGAGTGCGCCACTCAACACGCAATGCCTCAAGAATTCGGCAGAAAGTGGGGACCGGAGTGTTTTAACACTGGGTTCCCTCTGCCTACCCTATTGTGTGCGGGATACAGCGTGAAGCTGATTTCACTTCATCGAGTGGGGATCGAATCAACAACCAGTCGTGATTATAGTTGCACATTGTGCCTCTGCGCCTCTACTGGCGAATAATGATATTTACAGTTACTTAGTTGCTAGAGAGATTCATCTTTTTACAAATCTTTCTTTGAACACTACGTGGAATATCACGCTCTGCCGGTGTAGAGATGAAGCAACTCTTGAAGTCAATCAAGCCTATCGAAAGAAAATTAAAATGTTATTATATTTTTTACTCGTGCATCTCGGAGTAGTAGAGAAGTGAGTGAACGATCACTGCTTTTTACGTTTTCACTTGAAATGTCCCATTCATTCATTCCAATTGGGCATCCACTTTTAGTGGCACAACTCTACAATTATTATAGATAATTATAATATTCAAATATACGCGATTAATCCAGCTAAAGAGTTTGATTTAAAATGGGTAAGAAAGACTCTGAAACTATAATCTTAATACGTAAAACATATTCCTTTAAAAATACATATTTTTTTGAAAGATTTTGAACAACTTTTAATTTATTTCCTTCTGATATATTATACATATAGTGTACATCATATATAATATATTACAGTGAATCAGTAGTCAGGTGTTATTGTAACAGTAAATTCTCGGTAATCCGACAGACGGATAGAATGGGTCTAATTTTATATAAACAAAACGAAGCCTGCATTACGATGACCTCGAAAAGTTACTTAGTACAGCATTTTATATATAAATGTCGAAGTAAAATGAATAATTTTGAAACATCAGATTGCCCTCTTTGACCTCTTTACAATCTAGAAGTAGTGTCCTACAATCTAGACTCTAGAGAATACTTGAAATTTACAAGTTGAAACTTCCGTTCATTCACAAGAGACAAACATAGACATTCTAATTTCTTGTATCAATTCTTTTTAGTTTCACGCATTAACCCGGCGGGGTAGCTAGAGACAATGACTCGCTCTCTCTCTCTCTCTCTCTGTCGACAATACGGTCTCTGCATACCTCATTCGACTCGTCCACTGCCATCAACCCTCAAATAGCCAAATACATGCACCTCTTGATTTCTACGTGACCTTCCTCCAGTATCATCGATACTATGTACACGAAGGTCAACCGAGGTCCTCATCCTACCTCTCTTATCATTCAACCTTTCTTCATAAATATTATATGCCATTTTTCCCCCACGTTCTTCATGTGCATTAAGCGGCGTTAAGTTCCAGTTATTGGATCTGAGAATAAGTTGCAAATAGAGAGATTGTTTTTATTCTACCAGCAAAATGTGGGATAAACGTGAGAATAAAAACACATTTAATGGATAAAACATAAATAACGGTATAGTATGTGGCGAAGGAAATAGCAATTTTTAAAAAAAGACGTAAACGTCGCGTCGCCTCCATTGATGCAACTTTTTATAGTGTGTGTAACCTGTAATAGTACACAAGTACCTATCTGTACTTACATGTATCCTTAGGATTCTGAGAAAAGTAATATTTTTAGCGTTCCGTAAGACATTGAGAAAGACACGAGATTATAGATTCGTCGTGCTTGCCTGCCTGTCCGTGTATCGTATTCACTTTATTTATATGATCTTCTGTGATCTCTAGTTTCGCCAATCAAAATAAAATATCTTAAATTCAGGTGGAATGTTGAGAAGTGAATATCTTGATACTAGGTTCCGTCTGCCTATCACCTATATATCACCTATTAAATATATACATGACCACGCTAGGATCAGTTCCCTACAAAGATATGTACGCGATATCATCAGTGCTATACTATTATTTTCCTAAACGACCCATTGTAGGGAAATTGTTACATCGCGTTGTTCTTGATGTTATATCTATTTAACAGCTACTTTCCGTATGTGGAACGGCAACTTTATTTTATTTTTTTCTTTGAATTTGTCTTTTATCTTTGCCATTTCCATTTTTTATTAGGGAATGATAAAATAAAAATTACATGAATCTTCATAATTGACTTGAAAAAAAAAACATTTACTTATCCGACACTGCGACGCAAACGAATGACCCTCGTTTGAACGTTTCTAAGAAGTTATGTAATATATATGCATATTGGATAAACAACTTCATTACCTACTTGACTACAAAGAAGACAAAAAAAGTGACTGAAGTTTTTCATAACTAAAAAAAAAATATGTAGACACATTCCGTCTCTTTCTCGCACGTCAGTGTTGAATGGCGTCATTTGTTCCTGGCACTCTTATCTTATCAGCAATATAAAAGCGCTATCACTTCATTGCTATTATGGCATTTAATTAATTAATTAATTAATTTTATTATTATAGATTAGTCCTCGCCCCAACTTCATTTGAGTGGACTTTAAGCTGTAAAATTTAAAATACTTTTTTTTTATAGTTTTTGTAGGAATTTCGGAAAATTCTCACCCAATATACTCTTTAACCTACAAATTTTCCAGTAGTTGTCTGTGCATTCTCTTTCTGCCCCTCACTAACCGAACGGTGAGAACAAAAAATGTATATGTATAGACAGACAGTCCTAATAACGAATGTCTTTTGCATTTTTCAATTTAAAATTGTTAAGATCTATTGGGTGGTGCTCCTTATACGGTTATCGAAGTGAGATCTTTATGGAAATAGGGCGAAGCGATCGACACGAATGTATAAGGCCGCCACCCGCCAATGAAGAAACTAAAACTGGTTCAAAGTATATATAAGTCTTGTTTATCCATCTGTTTATACATAGATATATAAATATATTTCACTTGTGTGTTAAATGTCTTATTACCTTTAATTCATCAAGAAAATAATGCCTCTATTACATTAAAACACTTGGAAGACAACTTCTGTGATATTTTTAAGAATGCAAATGTTTTGAGGGAATTAATAGGCTATTATGTTATCGCCAATTTTGTTTCTTAATTGAGGAAATTGTGATTATTATTATAAAAATCACTATTAAGATTCTTTGATGTTTGTATATTATACAAATCCCGCACACAAGAGGGATAGACAGAGGGAACTCTTGTGTTGAGACACAACGATACTCACTTTTCGCCGAATTCAGGAGGCATTACGTATTGAGTGGTGGAACGCCACGCTTTCCCTTGACGTTAGAGCGAAGCAATATATTATATATATATTTTTGTTTTCTCAACTGGGGATCGAACCCACGACTAATCGCATTTACAGACACACACTTGTGCCCCTGTGCCACGAATGGCTTCATATTCCCTACATATCGTTCATTTTATGATACATTTTTCATTTTTTTATGATTTTATTTTATAATATATAACGTGTGGCGGTATTGAATATCGCGCTTTGTCGAAAGAACGAGGAATTGAAAATAATGCGTTCTCTAAATAAGAATCGAGCACTGCACATGTATGTCCGTACGCACGTTGTAATGACAAATATTTTTTAACTAATACCTATAGATTAGATAAGTTAAAATAGTATAGTTAATTGTATTTTACGTACGGACAAAGGAGAAACACTTTCTATGACATGTACAGAAAGCAATTTGAACTATTCATTTTTATATTAAACATTACAATCGACACGTGTAATATTTATTTTATAGGAGACACAGAATGCTATAGAATAAAATAAATAAAAAAAATATAAAACCTTATATAGACGGTTACGAAATACACACGGCCGTTTCATAAAAGGACTAGGCGACCTCATAGTTCCAACTCTATTGAACCGCCGACTTGACTTTTATATGATTTATTTCTAAATAAGTTCACGAGAAATGGTTGGATGTACCTACATAACAAATTTAATAACAGACCGCTGTATCGGTGGTATCAGAAGCTATCTTAGAACGGATATTGCGTTGTGGAAAATATCACTTTTATAATATTATATATTTCCACGCGACGTTCGTTCAGTAACTAGGTTGTTAGAGAATTAGTGACATGGTATAAAAGAGACCTAACCCAAAATTTTAATATTTAGGAAATTTGTACAAATATTATAAAGCTGAAGAGTGTTTATGGTTAAACGCGCTAATCTCAGTAACTACTGGTTCGAAATAAAAAAAGTACAGAACTACTTTGGACACTTAAAATGTTTGATGATTCATACATAACTCTTAATAATGTTTTATTAGACCATGGAAGCGGTTTTATAAAAATAAAAAGTTCCTAATAATTATAGAATAGACTTTTTTCTTTTAGTATTTAGTTTTAAAAATCTGAAATTTTAACTTATGTCCATTTTACTTTACCACATACTTTAGGACAGACAGTAAGAAGACAGAAGAGTTTAGTGTCAAAACACTTCGTTGCACTCGACAAAGATCCGGCTATAATCCCTTGTCAAAAATAATTAATAAAATATCTATATATGCCACACGTGCTACGATATCTATATATATCCTTAAACTAGCATTAAAATGTATGGTAAGAGTAAATGAGCAGAAAGCGAATCGTTGGAGCTATAAGGTTTCATAGCGAACTTAATTTAATTTCCATTGTTTCCAGTGTAATGTAGAACTGTATTTCTATTTGTGTTGTACAACGCACCAGTGTTAAATCATTATTTTTCATTTTTCACGCTGTATCCCGCATATAATAGGGTAGGTAAAGTGTAAGGTATTAAGAAACTCTGTCTCCCACGCACTGTTCTATATAAAAATATAATAAAATGCATTATTATTGTATAAGCGTATAAACGTGTACCCCGTAACTTTGTTTGCTTGGACTATAAAATACAAAATCTCGGTTTTTCTCGTCACCAAAGAAACGTCGCTTGAACCCATAATTATTAATAAAACTATTTAATAATAATAATATAAATAACTTGCATTATTTTCGTTTTATAATAATAAAATCAACGGTTGCGGGTTCGATCCACACTCGAGGAAGTGAAATATTTATTTACGTTTATATTGCCATTTCTTCTCTCTGCTGTCGAGGCAAAGTGCGGTGTTGAGTTCTGCCACTCGACACGCAATGCCAAAAGAAATCGGCAGAAAGTGGGGACCGGAGTGACTTAACAAGAGGTTACCTCTGCCTACCCTGCTGTGCTTGATACAGCGTGAAAGAGATTTAATTTAATTTTTCATTTTATAATAGTTTTATAAACAACATCTACACCTACTTATAATGAAAAGTAAAGTCTCACAATTCCGAAAAAAACTGTTTATTATCATAGTAATTTTTGGGGACTACAGTCTTTAAAATGGTGTAACTTTTTATTAAATAATGGAACAAACACGAAATGTTAAGGAAAGCTTGCTGAAATACAAAAGGAAACTTGCAATTAAATTGGTTAAGCCATTTCTGAGACTAGTGTGGAGAAACGCTCAGACAAACAGACATTTTTTGCTAAATAATTGTTTTCGTTTCTATTACGTTATAATTTGACACCAATAAAATTTTTTCATAAATATATCTTCCATATATAGATTATATTATAAGTATAGATAGATAGATAGATATATAGTAGTATCCATACAGCAAGGTTCTACAAACATCCCAAATAAAGTACACTCGCCCCACATTTCATAGTCTTATGTTTTGAATTATAATCAACAGCTGATCGCGCGACGTTGCCGTTCCGGGCAGAGGCGATCGACCGACCCCCCCTGCCCCCCACCTCACCAGGCTGCCCCCGCCACCCCCCCGCCCCGCGGCACATTCTACTTGAGTAATGTAGCGCTCTGAA
>JBAIZZ010000854.1:0-10968 GCA_037355905.1 Heliconius aoede | reverse complement strand
CAAGTTAAGTATTATTAGCTTTCGATATAGTTAGTAATTACTTGTTTGTAGACAAATGGTTGGTATACAGGGTGGAAGCGTCAGCGAACCTTTTACGAAAAATATCTAAAGAAATTAATCAAAGTAGCTCAAGTTTAGACATAGGATTTGTTTTTCATTCCACGATTTTTATCCATACCTGTATTTCGTGTATCGCACACATGTGTATGTGCGACACACAGACACAGAAAATTTTGTTATTTATAAATTTTGCTTTAGAACGGGGCAAAATTATAAGACGCTACTAGTGACAGGTGACAGCGCGTCGCCACAGAGAATAGATCAATGCAGAAGTGGAAAGTATAGAGAAGATTATTTAGTAAGTTGTATCGATACATAATCGATGTAAAAAGCAAAATTAAGAGACCGGCTTCTTTAATCAACGCTGTGTGTTTCTTCATACACATAATAACTGTTTTATTGTAATGCAAAACAGCTATGTTACATACAACATTAAAATCATAAATATATTCTCTACTAGATACCACGTTATGATAATCTAAATAACACCACAAATGGCTATTATTATCACGGAACGTTATTACAATTTCTGATATACCGTACCTAATATTATGTGAACAGATAGAGACGTTATTTTATTGATACATTAAGGTGCATTTTGCAGTACAATGTAACTTTAATTTTTTTATAAATATATTTATTGAAAAATTGAAGATAAAAAAATTCCGCGGAAATGAGACTCTGTTCCCCAGTTTCAGATACTAGGTATATTATATTATGACTATATATATCTTATAAATATAACGTAAATAAATCAATCATATACTTAATATAAACTCAAGTCTATACTTAAATAGAAGCATATATCCGAAATAAAGCATGAAAGTTCCTTTACTTGGGAGGAATGGGGCTATTACGGGCTCATCCGACAAGCTTAGCTGAATTGTCGACGTGATGTCGCAGTTCCATTCCTTATTACCATGGGGTTACTCAAAGCTTGCTTCCGGCATTGAAAAGTTCCAATTTTATGTCATATAAATATCGGACTGAAAGGAACTTGAAAGCTTAAAAGCTGTACATAAATACAGAAAGATTCTTTAAAATTGAATTCTCTAGCGATTTTTCTAGTATATTTATTATAGGGGGAATAAGCAAATATATTATTTGCTTCAGGAACCTATAATTGCAATCATTTCAACTTTTTACTTCTTTTTTCATTTCAAACTATATCCCCCATATAGCAGAATAGGCAGAGGGAACCTAGTATTAAGACACTCGGTATTGAGTGGCGGATCTCAACGCCGTGCTTTGCCTCGACCCCTGAGCGAATAATGCCTACCCTGCTATCTGAGGGATACAACGTGACGCTGATTTACGTAGCTTATATAAAAATGTCTTTTTTTTTCTGTTATTTCCAAGATTTATACGGGGATTTTATAAGGGGTAGTCGTATCGAACTTTATACTTTGTATATGTGTAATATACATATATATATATATCAATCGTAATCAGTTTTCGTTACTATTTATTTATATTGTATTGTAGTGTAATAAAAAGAGTAAGAAACATTTAAATTCTATTTCTTATGTTACGCAGAAGAATCATAACTGATAAAGATACCGAATGCGACAATTTATTCGATTTTTATGGTATAAAATGAACGTCAGTGACATTTTCATAATGACGAAAGCCATTAGCTAACTAAATGATTCAAGTTAAAGTTTGCCGGTTTTTACAGTAGGTGTCGCTAGCAGGATGTAGGCATTTCTATGATTTGTTATGTACACGGTTGTTTTCTATTAAAATTAACTTCCAAAAACACCATCAACATTATTATTATTCTTATTTCATCAAAAGAAAAAATCAGCTGAAGCACATCGTTTGCTAGTAGAAACTTATGGTGAACATGCTCCAGTGATTAGAACATGTCAGACATGGTTTCGTCAATTTAAAAGTGGAGATTTCGATTTGAAAGGACGTTCATCCTGGCGCAGCGAAAAGGTTTGAAGACGAGGATTGGCAAGTGTTGTTGGATGAAGACCCAACCCAATCACAACAGATATTGGCAGAAAAACTTGAGGTGTCCCGAGTAGCAATTTGCCAACGTTTAAAAACCTTGGTAAAAATCCAGAAGTATGGAAAATGGGTGCCACATGCATTGAACGACAGGTAAATGGAACATCGAAAACGAACTCACCCCGTCCGACTTTCACCTTTTCGCATAGATGGGACACTCACATGCAGAGCGGCACTTTCTCAATTTTGAAGAAGTTGAAAATAGCTCGTCGAATGGTCTTCCTCGAAAGAAAAAAAATTTTTTTAGAATGGTATCGATAAATTATCGATATAAATTATCGCCTAAAAGATGGACAAAATGTTAAGAATCAAATGGTCAATACTTTGAATGAAATTATTTTGAGATTCCCTAAAAAATCATGTGTTTTTAACGAAAAAACCGGCAAACTTCAACGTACACTTCTATATACTGCAGGAGTTATGTTCTGCATGATATTAATTTTTAGTGAAATTAGATGGATAATATGATACTATATCATTTTAGTTGGTAAAATAATGTAATAAATAATATATATAAATGTCAATTGAAGTTAAGAGGCGGTGAACTAAATAACGAACGGATTTAAAATTAAATTTCGTGTCGAGTAAAAAATGCAATGAAACTTTGCACTGCTCTTCTCAAACTTTCTATTTACTTCGCCTCGCAAAATTGAATTTTTCACATTTCAGAACAGAAATTGTTCACAGTGCAACTGAGTATTATTGTGTTTATCAGTCTGTGATTTATATCGCATTGAATCTTGCGAGGGTTTTGATGTATGATAAATTGTTTATTGCAAAAATAATGATTCCAATATCTATAAGAATATAAATATTGTGTTCTGTTTATATTAAAATACTATAGAATATCTATATCTTTCATATCTGATACTGGTTAGTTCCTTTATTTATTAGTTCCAAATTATATAGTAGTATTTTAATGATTATTAAAAATCTAAGACCTGAGCGGTCGTCGTGGCGCAGAGGCATAAGCGTCTGATTTTAATGCGACGGTGGTAGCTTCAATTCTAGCTCGGGGGAATAACTGAGTGTATTAACACTAGGTTACCTCTGCCTTTTCTGCTATATGTGGGATACAGCGTAAAACTAATATTTTTTTTACCTAATATCGCCTTCAAAATTTCCGTAAATGCCTTATTAATAAATATCCTAAATTAATAACTTCCACACCAAATATACAACATCCACCAATCTATTACAGTTGCGGAAGCCGGTATCGACGCTCTCGATCCCCGGCGCCATGAAGGCGTACTCCGGGAGGGACGGAGCGACGGAGGAAGCTGGTGTCGCGCTGGTCGGTGTCCACAGCGAGTACCCGCGTTACGGTGAAGAGCGGGCGTTGGGCGGCGGCACGTATAAGGGCGGGGGGACTGCCAAACACAAACCTAACATAGGATATAGGTAATTATATATATTTACATTATGAGTAAAAATGTTTTTATTAAAATTTTTATTATTAGTTCTTCGTTCTGGTATCGACGCAAGACGGCGCTGTAGTACCTTACTGACAATTTATGACAGACTAAATAAAAAAAAAGTAAATGAAAAAATATATAAATTTTCTGTCAAAACATGAACATGCTCTTTTGTCGTTGCAAAAATTACATCGCGTTTTAATCCCGAGCTAGTTAAGCATTTCCTTTTGAAGTTGGGAAGAAAAGTCGAGTACTGAAGTAAATTAATGGCCTCCTTTGCTAATAACAAATTGCTGTAACTTTCACAACCTTAAGCACGTCTAGTGTTTAACTTGCCAAGGAAGATAAATAAGTTCCTTTATTAATATTTTTTGGTTTTTTTTTTTAAATATTATCGGTGACGAAGAATATAAAATATTTAATTTTATAAATTGATAGTTTTGAGTGCTTTTAAATTAAATTACAAGTAATTCTAATTAAGTCTAAAGTTAATTCATTTTATAAAGTTATATGTAAAAAAATCGATTAAGCGCGAACTGGAGTCGCACACCGATATTTTTGTAGTATAGTGGTTTGTTTTGTAGGGAAGTACAGTTATTTTTTCTTCTTTCTTCTTATATTGTACAAGTATGCACTTGGATAATATTCTTTCCTATGAAACAACTATTTTTTTTTCATATTTTAGTCTGTATTGTACGTTTTCACATCGTGCTACTTTTCATGACTGTAGTTAGGTCTACGGAAATTACCTTATAGTTTAGGTAACAGCGAATATCATATAAAATTTGATTGCGTTGACTTAGAAGTGTTATTTTTTTTTTGCACTCTAAAGAACCGTAAACCTGCATATTTGTTATAAATTTGGAATATATCAAATTTCTACGCGATCGAGATCGAGATCAGACAGACAGACGGAAAATTGACCTTATGATGCTTCTATTTTTACCTTTTAGTTACGGAACCCTAAAAAAAGACTTACACACATTTTCACTTACATTTACAAATAAAATTAAAACTATAGTTTTATAAAATATATGTGCATTAGTTCCCTACAATTTAAAATATAAAAATGTATTCACAGAAATAATCTGCATTGCATAATAAAGTGCAATTTAACGCTTCATTCTATTCAACTAGACTGCGAAAGCATACTCGTACTTGTTGAAATATAAATACTTATTCAGTCGAGGAGATTTTAATTCTTAATTAGAGGGCAACACAAGGCTGCGAATGGGACAGGTTGTGGGTTCAATTCCCACTCGAGGAAATAAATTATTTAAAATTTTCACTTCTTCGCTCCACTGTTACGAGTTCGGCAGAAAATGGGTGACGGATGTATCTTATTGGGATCTGAGTGTCTTAACATTAGGTTCCCATGTCTCGACACGAGACAACGACAAAACATCGTTTAAATATTAATTAGTGAAAGGTTATTAATAGTCTGTTAGAGAAAGATTTATATGGCACTGGCGTGTTGTGACTTTTCCCTGATGTAATTACTATTTTTTTTTAAATTGACTGCATTATTGATGCCGATAGTTGCAAGTTTGATCGCTACTCTCAAAATAAATGATATTTGTCTCCTCTGGTAGTATTAAAGTGCGGCGTTAAATTCCGTCACTTGATGTATAATTGAATTGCCTCGAAATGAAGGTTTAAAGTAGAGAATGAAATGTTGATACTTAATACTCGATCTTTTTTGCCTACACTGTTCTAGGTATTTAGAATAAAACGGGCTAAATGTGAGAGATTTTGGCAAGAATCGATTTATTTTACAGTCAAACTGATCATATTGTTTTCTGATTCTGTCTTAACACTAGGTTCCCACGTTCCCTCAGTCTACCCTGCTATATCCGAGACATAGCATAGAGCTAAAAAATAGAAAAAAAAACCGTATTTTAATGTACTTTTCATTGTGTAAATAATATTTAGCTTGAACTTTACCTAAAATTTCAAACCTCCTTCATTAAAATCAACATCCAGACGACCACTATGGTTAAGTAAATAAGCTTATATAATAAAATTAACATTAGGTAAAATTAACGTTAGGTCTTAACATTAGGTTCCCATGTCTCTCTCCCTCTGCCTTCCTCGCCGTATGCGGGATATAGCAAATCACGAACCACGTAATATTAAATCTGAGATACTCCATGTAATTTGAGATTTTCCAAACAAAAGCCTCCCCAATAACATGCCTACCTAATACCTTGCATCCGGCTTTACAAGGGTGTATGGGGGCTAGCACAATGCAATATGCAGAGACCAGAGATTGCTTATCAGCCCACTAATTAATTTTTAATTACCCTACGAGGTCAAGAATCATCTACATTAATAAAGTGGTGGCAATATATCTCACTTTATTTATGTATATTCATTCGAATGTATAGACCTTAAAATTACTGAAGGACGGCGGTGGGAAATGGGAAGAGAATATATCCAATCACAAAAAGTGTTGGAACTTTTAAAATTGAACTTAAATTTAATAGAAATAGTAATATTACTCAAATATGTTTGTAGTAATAATTTTTGAAGCCGTCGTGGCGCACGGGTGACTATAACACGACGGCTGTAGGTTCGATCCTCACTCGAGGGAGTGAATCATTACACTTTTATTAAATTGGATGAATTTAAGGATTTTTATAAAATTTTAAATTCATACTAAAAATATTTCATGGAACTCGTGTTTGACGGTTTATTGGAATTTACCCCCTAAACTGAAAACAATTTCATAAATATATATAATAACTATTCATATGATTAAAGCGGGCGAAGCCGAGAGTCCGCTAGTCTAGTATTTATGTCACACAAATAACAGAATACGCACAGACCACCGAGACAAGATAATATTTTTTTCGCTTAGTGAATTTTATACTCACTGCTGTGGCTTCATACAGTGCAAACAGAGCAGAATATTGTATTACTCTCCATATATGTATATGGTACAATCTGATAAAACTAAATTGAAATCCGGAAACCAGTATGGACCATTCTCTTAGTTTAGTCAATAATATTTTGTATACAAACGTTTGTTTTGAACTGAAACAGTTTCGTAAATAAAACTAGTCGTTTAACTGTTGGCCTTTGTGTTCTTTTCCCTATTCGTGGATATTATATCGCTATTTATATTTAGTTTTATATCTCTTTTTTTGTAAAATGAAAAAACAACACAATGTGGAGCAGACGTTCGTATGACAGGCAATCTTTCTTTTCTTTCCTTGATATATACGGGTATACTTTACTTTTGGCATCAATCAATCAATTATATAAAAAAAAAATTGATACTGTAACAAAAGAAATTCTATCGACAATAGAAATAAAACTGAAATCAAGTAACTAAATATTATACTGTAATTTTTATATCGAAATATTCTTTTCTTTTCTTTCAGTTTCACGCTATATCCCGCTTGTTGCAGGATAGGCAAGTAAGATGCTTCGGTCCCCACTTTCCGCTCAAATTATGAGGCAATGCGTGTTGAGTGGCGGAACTTAGCGCCGTGATTTGCCTTTACTTATTACTTTACTAGAACGAAGTAATGAAAATATAAAATATTTAATATATATTTTATTAAATATTTTATATATTGAAAATATGAAATATTTTAATTTCTACAGAAATCTCTGAATCTGAATTGAACAATCGCGTGTACTAATCTAGGACTGGCATCGAAATATTTTTGTCAATACTACAATTTCTGTGACATTGGTAAAAACATACGATTTCACCTTATGATTTAAAATTTTAAGTGCGCATAATTTAATCACTCACTCATCATTAAATTAGAAACGCCTTTTTGGAAACTTTAATTACTTTTACAGAGGTAACTTAACAGCTTGCCACGACATGTCACGTACCCTTAGTAATATAAAGTGGCACAATCCAAAAAAGTAGAATTTCGGGAAATCATGATTAAAGATTCTAGATTATCTACTTACTATATTAATAGTAAGTAGATAATCTTCCAATAAAAGTTGAGAAAACTCAGAGAAAAAATAGTCGAGAAAAAAAAATATTTAATATTATTGCTACGCTTTGGTGGCAGGGCGAAGCGCGGTGTTGAGTTCTCGTATTCAACACGCCATAGTACCAGCATTCGACAGAAAGGAGGGAGCAGAATGTCTTAAGACCAAGCTCCCTTTGCCCACCCTGCTACTTAAAGGCTATAGTGTGAAGCTGAATAAAAAAATATTTACTAGTAAATAAGATTTTTCTCTACTGTTAAAACGTCTACCACAACAATAATATGTATTAGATATTATTGTAACGATACTACAGCAGATTTTTGTACCGAAGCGAAACGGCCATCTTTTTACAACTTTATATAAAAATAAAGCCTATTCCAATCAAACGTGTGTTGGACAGTGCCCTTGAACGAACGGAAATAACTTGCAACGGGTGTCGAATCGATTTTGTTCGTCTTCACAATTTATTTGTGCATTTCTTGTTATTTATTTAAGCTGCACATCAACGTTCTTAATAAATAAAATAATTGATCTAAAATGACAATAAATACTTTACTTTGAACTTTTATTTTGAGACCAGTCGTGGCGCAGGGACACAAGTGTCTGACTGTAGACACGACTGATGGTGGGTTCGATTTCCACTCTAGAAAATGAAATATTTAATATTATTGCTTCACTCTGGAGCCGAAACTAAGCGCAGCGTTGAGTTCCGCCACTTAATACGAATTCGACGAAAAGTGGGAAACGAAGTATCTTAACACAAGGGTTCCTTCAGCCTACCCTCGTGTGTGCGGGATATAGAGTGAAGCTGAGTTCCGAATATATTGTTTCAGTTATAATAAGCACCGAATAAAAAATTATATATTATATATACCATATCTATATTAAGCGTTCAGCTTATAACTTTTATACCACAATATGAATATAATTAAAAGCATGAGTTCACATCAAAGTACGTACTCAACTTTGTTTTGCATAGTAACGAAATTAATGACTTCCAAAAAGCTTAACTTTTAAATTGTACTTGGGCTTACCTTCTTCGCTACCTACTTATAATTTAATTTCACGTATAGAGGAGTACTGTAACGCGTCAAGTTATACATTTTATAATATTTTTTTTAATAACATGTTCAGCGTGACTATAAACGTGACGGTTATAAGTTTGATTCTCATTTGAAAATAATAAAATATTATATATTTTCGTTTTCTTACATTGGTAATGAGGAAAGGGCGTTGAGTTCTCTACTCGACATACAATGTCTCGAAAATTGGGCGTTGTGTTTGTTTTTTGTCTAAACTAGTAGATGAAAAATAACAACTCTGTAATGAAATTAAATTTGCCAAAATGTTAAAAGTACTTAAAAAAAGGGGTTAAACGTTTAAACAAGGCTTCTTCTGGTTCTTTTAATGGAAGTCTCTTCCTCTTATAAAGTTTGGACAGTTAATCACAAATTAAGTCTCTGGACATTAATTACACGGATTCGAACTCCAGTAAACCGTGTCAGTGGTGAATATTAATTAAATGGGCAGCGATCAACTGTTCCAGTATCCCATCAATAAGGCTAATCCAGCGACACTGAACTTTTGGCACGAACTCTATAAAGTTAAATGAAATTTAGTAAACCTTGTGGCAATATGATGACTTGCTTATGTCCGAAGCGAACGGATAGTATAAATTACTAAAATTATATGTTTTTCTTTAAAATCTTATTCCCTTTTGGCAAAATGAAAGGTATCTCGTTGTTTTACATCCCTTTACTTAAAGTTTGACCTCAAAAGCATTACTAATAGAAGTATGAGTATGTATAATTTTGGACTAAGTTGTATAACAAACATTTTTGCATAAAAAAAGCTTCATGCTGCAGGTAGGCAGAGGGAATCTAGTGTTAAGACACTCCGTTCCCCACTTTCCGTCGAATTCTGGAGGCATTATGTGTTGAGTTGCGGGATTCAAGGCCGCGCTTTGACTCCACACCAGAGTGAGAATGAAATGGAAATATAAATTTAAGTAAATATTTCATTTACCCGAGTGTGAATCGAACTTAATATATGTTCACAATGTTGTGAAAAAAAATAATGAAAATTTAGATGTAAATTTGTCAATTACGGCCATAATGATAATAATTTAAATACATTACAATGTTATATATTTTTTAAATTTTTTATTCTTTCCATTTTCAGATTAGGTAGAAGAAAGGCGCTATTTGAAAAAAGAAAACGAATAAGCGACTATGCGTTAGTGATGGGAATGTTTGGTATTATTATCATGGTAATAGAAAATGAGCTTTCTAGTGCGGGAGTGTACACAAAGGTAAATAAATATATATTTTTATTAATTTTTTTGTTTAAAATAGTTTAATAAGATTATTTTTTGTATAATTATCTTAGATATGAGTGGATCAAAAATATAATTGATATTTCTTGTAAAGAAAAATTGTATTGTGTCTCGTCATTCTTATGTTAACAACACTTTTTTATACTTTATCTATAAAATATTAATTTATATTAGACTCATCTATATTAGAGATTATTTATAAATATTTTTTTTCTAACAGCCATGTGAATATAATACTAGCTTATGGTTGCATTACGTCATCACGCTAAATGCGCTGGAAAAATACAAATTAAATTAAAGACTCGTGGCGCAGTCACCCTAGTGTGACGGTAAACGCTATGTTGTAAATTTTAACGTAAGTTCGATTCCCACTGGGGAAATGGATTAATTATTTACTAATATTATCATTCTTCCGTTCGGGTAGCCAATGCCTGCCTGCTGAAAGTGAAAGGCGGAGTGTCTCAACACTTAGTTCTCCCTGCTAACCCTATATGCGGGACACAATGTGGAACTGAAAATTAATATATATTTACTTGGGTAATGCTTTTTCAGGCGTCAATATATTCCCAAGCTCTGAAGACGCTTATATCAATGTCAACTGTGATCTTACTCGGCCTAATCGTGGCTTATCACGCTTTAGAAGTACAGGTACTGTTTACATTATTTTGTATTTAAGAAATATTGAGGCGGTCGTGGCACAGTGGCACAAGTGTGTGACTGTAAACGCGACTGTTGTGGGTTTGATTGCCACTGTCACTCAACAAATAATACCTCCGGCAAAGGTTCTCAGAATTGCGGAAAGTGGTTAAAAAAAGCTAATTGTATATATCAGGACACGGTATACAGCGTGAAGCTGAAAAATAAAATAAAAACCTTAATTAATTAATTTCTATCAATGTTATATTGTTGTGGGGCTATGGGTTCGATTGCCAATTGAGGAAGTGAAGTATTTAATATTTTCACTTTTCTCGCACTGGTGTCGAAGCACTGCGTAGTTTTGTGCCGCCACTCAATATGCAATGCCTCCAGTATTCGGCGGAAAGTGGAGAGCGGTGTGTCTCAATACTAGGTTCCTTCTGCCTGCCCTGCCACATGCGGGATATAGTGTGAGCTGAAAAAAAAAATTATAAGAAATCTTATAGTGTTTTTTTTTCAATTTCAGTTATTTATGATAGACAACTG
>JBAIZZ010000853.1:0-11014 GCA_037355905.1 Heliconius aoede | reverse complement strand
GTCACGGAACCCGTATCGTTAAACTCAAGGCCGCCGTAGAGATGTAGTCGTCACGCTCAAGGCCGCGCTATCTTAACAGCGTAGCGGCCTACAGTTATTATTTATGGTCTCTCGGAAGTAGGCTGATGTATGGCGAAATAAATGTTATACGAAACTATTCGCGAAAACAAGGCTGATTTGGAGATTTGTGTAGTTATTTGGTTTCTAAATCGCGAATATGATGAAATAAGATCTGGCCTACGGCTGTGAAATGTTGCTGTTATTATTTAAATTTTAGGTTGTCAAAAATTACGCTTAATAAGCTTAAGCGTAACTTCTAGAAACAGAATTAGTGGTTGTCCTAACATCAATCTTAATTACATTTTATTTTTAAACAAACTAATATAACATTTTGACATATTGACAAGAACATACGAGTAGATATAAAATATTCAGGCGAATTAAGAACCTCTCTCTCCCTTTTTCAAATTTGGTTAGAAATGAGAACATTCTCTTTTTTGAAAGTTGATTGAAAAGAAATGCGACGAGGAGGAGTCTCTACTTCTGACACCAATTGTAACAATGTTTCACCTTGTACCGCTACTACGATAACTATTTTACTACTGTTACAATATAACTATATTTTTTACAAAAAACAAACAAACTTGTTCAATTTGAACCTATATATTATACTACATACAATTAAATAGTCACCAACATAGCAGACCTTGACAGACAGTAACAGTGCCAGTAAATTAATATTTAGCTTTTCTCAGAAGAATAAAATTACAGCTCATTAGAGAAAGCAGAACTCGGAAAGCTCTGGAAACTTTCACAGGAAATAAAACATGCGATTGAAATGAAATGAACGAGGTCGTTTGTAATTATGTTACCTAGATACGTATGTACGAATATACATACCAATGTACTCGCTTTAACTCATATTATGAAAAAGTTAGATTTTTTCTGTGTAGACAAAAGGAATCTTTTTACGTAAAGTTGTATTTCCTATTCTCTAAATATGAGCCTCGCGTGTTGGGACTTACAAGCAGAGCATCGATTACACCGACAGACGTGCTTCTATTATATTTATGTTTCTCTGTCATAATTCATGTGTTCAAAAGAACCCTGTCTTTTGGAAGGCTTGCGTGGGGACACAGATTCAACACGTAGAGGCCCCTTAGAGAATATGTAAATATTTTACTCCGACTCATCAGCCGGGATCCACCTCTGGATAACCACAGGTAATTGCCCAGAGATGGTCGTCGGTTAATGCGTAGAATCTATGGTAAATGTGGAAATCTAAACAAGGACTATGGATTGGAATTTGGATGGACTGGTTACTGGGCTATTGAATGAGACTAACGGACATCTGCCTCAACAATACAAATTGAATAGTTGGCGGACGGTGACTTGCCTCTCGCTAGATGGGCCCCAACAAAGCGGCGTAGCGCCTTGGGCGCAAAATCGGCGTGGTCGACTAAGGGTGTAGAGAGGTGTGCACCGATTTCACCATCACGAGGAGCTCATGAGCGGGTTACCCCGCTATTACGCAGATTGAGCACTTCCACCCTTTCGAGCATATAGCACTCGCGCTCCACTCTGCCGGCCAGTACAGATAAGCCAGACGGGGGATAGATTACAATTCCCTTCCGGAGGACTCAGGTCCGTGGTTATTATTTTTCTTATTAATTAAGCAATTTCATTGAATTACGTTGTAAGACCCTAGACATCGATTTTAAGGTATTAAACCCAAAGAAATTAAAACAGAGTGCAAATTTAATGTTTCTGATACAAAGTTATTGATTATTGCTTACAAAATTTTGATGAAACTTTAGCAATTTGTTTTAAAATAGCAAAAAATTATACAATATAATAAAATGAAGACAATTATAATCATGACAGGCAATAGAGACCGATCGTGACACAGGTGCGTGCGTAAACGCGACAGGTTGTAGGTTCGATTGCCACTTGATGAAATAAAATGTATAATATATTCATTTTCTCGCTCTGATAACGAGGCAAAGCGTGGCGTTGAATTCCGCCATTCAACAAGCAATACCTCCTGAAATTGGCAGAAAGTAGAGAGAGGAAGTTTCATATTTCGAACGGAGTATATTAATATTAGGTTCCCTATAGTATATATATAATAGTACTACCCTGCTATATGCGGGATACAGCGTGAAGCTAATAAATAGAAAAAGATAGCTGGTAATTTCTTAATATTGATATTTAAACCTCCTTGTTATACCTACTCTATTATAGTAACAACAAAGTTTAAATAGGTTCTTAATAGCAGCTAGCAGTGTACATGGTGACGGCATACATACTTACGTGTACATACATATATAGCTAACGTGGGCGGCTTTTAGAGATCTGCGGCGACTGCGGTGGCCCTACGCGATACATACGACCGCTACGCCGCTGCGGCGCTACGTAGATCATTATTAAATCGTATTGCTTATTCAACACTCGTAAACATAAAAAACATAGTAAGTTCTTATGAAAATCAAAAATACAGATATATCAACAAAAATAAACTTACAAATGATTTGCGGCTATCAGCGTAGTAGCCCGAGCTTACTCTGAATTATATATTAGCGTGTCCTGGTGAAGGCGGGCAGGAAAGGGCGACAACGAGCGGGGACGGGCAAGGGCGGGTGAAGGCGGGCTGAGGCGGGTGAGGGGCAGGGTCGTGTTTGCACTGTTAATTGTTCTGGGCGCCCCCGAGCGGGATACTTGCACGTAGTATACACGTGAAGACAACCCGCGAGAGTGATATTACAATACTATAGTCATCATATAATTTAATGTAAAATAAATTGATTGCCAATATTTGAGATAATATTATAACAAGGAGTTTTCACTCTTCAGAGAAAAAGATGAATGTTTGTTAGACGTGCGAAATATGCAGACGTGCATTTCTATGATTTGTTATATACACGATTTTTTTCACAAACTGAAAATTATTGCCTATTATAAAAAAAACAAAGAAATAATAAATATTGTAAAGATAGTTTACAATGGCGGTCTTATCCCTAAAAGAAATCTCTTCCAGCCAACCCGTGGAAGTGAATGAGAAGCATGTTGCGGTGTAAAGACAATTAATGCAATTAAAAATAAAGAAAATAATATTTGTATGATTCAAGCCGGCAAGGTCGCCTGAGTCTGCTAGTTAATATATATATAATTCTACCGTAGCCAGATTTTTTTACGTCCAATACTCGTAGTTATTATATAATAGTAGAAGCACGATAAGCACAGCTAGACGGCCAGTGAGCTAGCTCTGAGCGCTGAGGTTATACTAGTGGGTCGTCTCTCGAGAGCAGTTACCGCGATGCAAACTGTTTATACCTCTCGTTCTATATTTTGTTTGAAACGTTGCTTGTTTTGTGTTGGAAATTGTAATTTTGCGGTTTCATTAAAAACTGTGGTAATCTCGGGTCAAATACGTTTACATGATTGCCTATGTGATAAATATATTATATTTGCCAGGTATAAACAAAAATTGTACAATATTTTAGATCTATATTAATTATTAAATAGTTCACGCTATATATCATACATTACAGGGTAAGCAGAGGGAACCTAGTGTTAAGGCAATTCTCACCCCATTTTCACAGCAGCGAAGTGATGGGGAGAATATTTAATAGTAATCATTTAACCACATTTGTCTGATTTTAATAGTATCTTATACATTTTTGTAGCTGTTCTACCTTATATTTTTACTTATAGTACTTACTTGGTATATAGGTTTTATAAAGGTTTTATTATTATGTTTTCTTTCTATTTTAAGCTGTTTGAATAGATGACTATAAAAATATTTTAACTTTCAAGCGACTGTAAAAAGCCTATCAATATAGTAATTTCATCACCACTCAGCAATTGACACTATATTGATAGTTTTTGTTATTATTTGACAAAATAATAATACTCAACTACAGTAGTTGCGTAGTGTTGACTAGTCTTTAGTCAATGGAATGTAATGGATTTACCGGCGTAGTGTTGTTACATCTATGTAGGGCGCCCACTGACACGGTTTCATCAGAATGAACGCTACACTCGGAATATTTTAAAGTAATCGAAAATTACATTTTTTTATATCATTTCTATTTAAATGTCCAGATTTCGCCTTTTTAGTTTCGTCTATCTTTGACTTTGAATGAGGTCATTATGGGTGGATTTCCATTCATAGCGAGGACCTCAATATCTCCATTAAAATACTGTAATTGTAGTAGTTTCCTCGGCTGGTGTACACAATTGACAATTTGGATTCTAGTAAAATTATTTCTAATATCAATAGATTTATCAGCTTCATTCACAGCAAGGTAGACAAAGACACATACTCCGTTCCCCACAATATTTAAACTAAAATCACAATAAAAATACACTTGCATTTAATCTACATAGTCACAGTGTGATAAGGTGATATATCACAACGTATAGAAGAGACGTCCGGAGCAGAGCGAGCGCTGTCTACTTCGTAACGAGGGTCGAGGGTATCAGATAGATTTGTCTAGTCATATGTTACAACTATTATTTTCCAATTTTAACCCATATAATATATTGATATAAAATCTTATGAAAGCCTCAAGAAGCCTAGGCGTGGCGCAGGGATACAAACGTGTAATAAATGCGAAAGGTTGTGGGTTCAATTCCCACTCGAGGTGAAATTTTGACTCGAAATGATTTTTTTCATATTTTCATTACTTCACTTTCGTAACAAGGTAACGTCTTTAAGTTCCGCCACTCAATACGCAATGCCTTCAAAATTCATCGAAAAGTTGAGTATCGTAAAGTTAAGTATGTGTTTATAGTAGGTTCCCGGTTTGCTTCTGCCTATCATACTATGTGCAGGAAAACTAAAAAACTAAATTTTTTCAAGAAAAAGAGAATCAAATGAAATGTCTAATTGATCATTACATTACATCATTCTTCGGATATTTTAAAGATCTTTAATACTATATCGATCATATCCTAATTTAAACTACAGAAAATAGTTCAGGTTCTTAAATGCCGATGCAAGAAAACGGTCAAAGCGTACCGGCCAATAAATCGATATCATGTAAAGAGACTCACGTTCTCTACGATTCATACCAGTAAATATATCTCACAGTGCTCTGAAAGTTAACTCCAGAATAAAACAATATCTTATCTATGGAATGCTTTCTGAACACCGTATATTGCTTTGGAAATGTCCTGAATAATAGATTCCTTATATTTTCGTCACAACTGACATTAATTTGGTTTTATTTTGGTCGTGTGAGATAGAACGAATTCTTTCCTTATATTTTTAATAATTGAGAAAAATATATATTAATAACTTTAAATTTTACCATTAGAAGATTCTGTAGATCTCATTAGAGTATTAATTATTTTCATTTTCTTTAATATTAATACAGATATATAGGTTACCTGTCTATACTGTTATATGCGGGAAAACAGCGAGAAAAATACCCCCACCTAAAACACAAACACAACGCCAGATTTATTTTTTTTAATCTATTCATCTATTGCTATTGTGGTCAATAGCAACAAGTAAAATTTGTAATTAATTAATATCTAAAATCTATAATTTTCATATAATAATATAAAATGAACAAACAATCCAACTGATTGGCGGCGATATAGGTACAGAACGGTCAAAGAGTCGTGGCCGTTCTGAAGTTAACTGTAAATGGCTGCAAAGATTTGATTTTAGAAGTTTTCCTACTTTCGAATACATTCTTCTGGAGTCTAGAATACGGATAATTCAAAAAAACTTAACTTCAGTATGGCCACGACTTGTTGACTGTACTGTACGTAGATACTGGAACGTCATCACGGTCGATAATATACAAATTAAACCAGAGATTACCTACGAATGTCGATGTATAGTACCAGTTACAACATCAGTCAGATGTATGAACGATAGGTAATCTATTTATTAGACTGTTTGATTTCAACTATGACAAATTATATGGAATATTCATAGATATTATAGAGTTAGTGGCTCTATTTGAATTACTATTTTAGTGTTGTTGAATATTATAGTCAAACCAATGGATAAATACAGACGAAATAGTTCTTGTTTTATATAATATTCAATTACTCTAGTCTACAATGTTTTTTCTTATATTGTTCCAAATGGGTGTCAAAGCCATAAACTTCATTTACTACATTCATAATTAATTATTTTCTTCAATTTTACCGATTAATATGTTTTAATGATAACAACATAGCACTGAAAATGTTACATTCTACATTGTAGGGGTTCAATACTATAGGCGCTACTGGAGGCCAGTTGTGACTCAGAGGCACTACGATTGTAAATTTGACAGATTGTAGGTTTGATTTTCAGCCGATAATTATACAAAATGCCGTACAAAATACTTAAATTATATGATGACACATTTAAGCAACAGCGATCAAAACAAAGCTCCCGTGTGTACCTACAGTACAGTTACACTAATACATCTACTACTTCACACTGTAGTACACTAGTATAAAAGTATACAAGTATAGAAGTATTGTAGTATAGAAGTATTGTAGTATAGAAGTATTGTAGTATAGATGTATACAAGTATAGAAGTACTGTAGTATAGTACAACCCACTCTAGTACACTGTAAGCAGTTCTACAGACATATAATCCAATTACACGTGACATCGTTCTGCCACCGAACTATAATTCAATCTAGTTGTGCTTGCGGCTTCCTTTTTTATACGTTTACTTCGTTTAGGGCGGTGTTTGTTAGCGTAATTTTTAATTCTGTTTAAGATAAAACACTTGTATATTAATGAATGAGGCCAGTTGCAAGGATATAATTGTTAACCCAACACGTTGCAAGTTCGAATCTCTGTCGAGTAAATGAAATTTTTTAATATTTTCATTTTTTCGCTCTGGTGTCGAGGCAAAGAGCGATGTTGAGTTCCACCACTCAATAAACAATTACTTTTAGATTCACACACTCGTGCCCACTACGCCAAAACTGGTCTTAACTAAATAATTTAATATGTTTATTATTTATTACATATTTACAAAAACCAACGGACCACAGACTTTAAGTTTAACGTCATTTATATAAAGCTAACAAGAGACCTCGTTGAGCGTTGAACAAACGTCCCGAAGGAAATTAGTACAATATTGTGTATCGCCCTTATCAGATGCAGCTCCAGCTCGTTGTGTACACCTCACTGTGTGCTCCCTACTTAATAACTTAATATACTTATTGTATTGTACTTATTTGCTTGAATATACTTCCCTTGCCTTAACATGAGGTTTCGCCCCCGTGACTTTATAATAATAACTAAAAGTTTATATGATATATTCTTATTATTCTGACCGATAGGTATAGTGAGTTAAGTCAAAATGACTAATTTAATATAATATAATTACAGCCTTTTGTTTAAATAGATTTACCTAACACAAAAAAAATATAACTTAAAAGTGCGATTTGGACAAGTTCTAAGTTTTTCTTCGCCTGCCGATATCTGGAGGGATTATGTTGAGTGGTAGAAAAGAAAAAATTTAATTCAATCACATATACACAATCATATCACAGTACATATACACGCTTGTGAATCTGCCTACAACTGGCGTCAAGCAAAAAGTGTTTTGGCCGGTGTACATAACACAAATGCTAGTAATAAAAGAAGGTAACATTTCATATTGAGTCAAGAGATGATGTGTGCAGTTTGAAGATTGCGTTCACATTCTCCGTAATACAGTCATAGCTTTTGGCAGGGTTTGTTCTTATTCTTTCAAATTCTCACGTTAAACCAAAAAGAGCTTTATATCTAAAAGCAATAAAGTTTAAAACTCTAAAAATCAATTTTAATGCAGTATAGTGCATCTGAAAGAGGCTGTCAGGCAATCGTTTGTATCGTCTACGTAATCGCACCAACAGTACAGGATTTATGCGACGAGATTATACTCGCGATGGCAATTCAAAGTGTAGTCCGCTTGGAGCTCTACGCTGTATTTGATATCGAAGCTTTATATTATAGTTATCGATAACCAAAATCTTATGCGATATTGAAAATAGAAATATAATCTAGTTTTAACATAACTTAGAGAGGAGTGATCTCTCACTAGGTTCACTCTTCTTTAGTAGGAAAAAGTAAAAAAAAAATATTTAAACAATATTAATTAAGCTGTCTATTATTAGCATTAGGCTATCTTACTAAGGAACAAAAACTTACATCTGGTCACGGAACCCGTATCGTTAAACTCAAGGCCGCTGTAGAGATCATCGTAGAGGCGTCGTCACGCTCAAGGCCGCGCTATCTTTACAACGTAGCGGCCTACAGTTATTATTTACAGTCTCTCGGAAGCAGGCTGATGTATGGCGAAATAAATATCTTACAAAACAATTCATATAAACAAGACTGATTTTTTGGTGTTCCTATATAATACTAGCAACATAAACGCGATTTCGCCCGCTTATAGTTTTTTTTTATATTATATCTAAATTATACAGAATTTTTAAAATAAATTATAGCCTATGTGTACACCTTTTAGTGTATAAGCTATATTACTGTTAAATTTCATCTAAATCGGTTCATTAATTTATGCGTGAAAGCGGAACAAACAAACACCCTCAAGAACTTTCACATTTATAATATTAGTAGCATAATTATATGTAGTTTGAATTCATTTGATTTTATTCAATTTATTCACTGATAATTTTCACATGATTTAATTGTTAGTAACATAGCAGATCTCTACATGTGTTCGCAGTACCAGTAAATAAATGTTTAGCTCTTCTGAGAAGAATAAAATTACAGCTCACTAGAGAAAGCGGAACTCGGAAAGCGCTGGAAACTTTCACAGGAAATAAAACATGCGCTTGAAATGAAGTGAACGAGGTCGTTTGTAATTATGTTACCTAGATACGTATGTACGTCCATACATACATACTAAAGTACTCGGTTTAACTTATATTATGAAAATGTTGGAATTTTTTTGTGTCGACAGGAAGAATCTTTTTACGTGAAGTTTTATTTCCTATTCTCTAAATGAGAGCCTCGCGTGCTGGGACTAACAAGTAGAGCATCGATTACACCGACAGATGTGCTTCTATCATATTATATTTAAGATTTTTTATTATTATGATCGTTTACTACTTGAATGTCAACTTAAATTAAATTCTCATATGATACTATAAATCTTTCAATATATTTTAAGGTAATAAAAATAAATCTAAGTAAAACTTAAAGGTTTCTAATACAACGCTATTAATCATTGCTAACGAAATTTCGATTAAACTTTACCCATTTATTTTAAAATATCAAACAATTATATAAGATAATATTAAATAAGATTAATTATATAACATAAATTAAGATAATTATAATCATGACAGGTAAAAGAGGCATTTCATAACGCAAGTGCAGTATCATACTACTGTAAACTCAACAGGTGGTAGGTTCGATTTCCACTGGAGGAAAAAAAAATTCATTCTCGCTCTGGCAACAAGGCAAAGCCCGCCATTCAACACACGATGCCTCCTGAATTTGGTGAATAGAAGAGAACAAAAGTGTTGAAAACTATTAAAATAGGTAAATATGTATGGACCTGTACGGTCATTACCTACAAATAATGACCGTACAGGTCCATACATACATACATTACTAATGTAGGCGGCTTTTAGAGATGCGGGAGATGCGGCGGTTGCGGTGGCTCTACGCGCTACGTACGACCGCTACGCCGCCGGAAGTGACGTAGCTCCTGCGGTTATAATACATTTGAAAGTGTCACGTTTTGTGTACTGTAAATAAAGGTAATCGAGATTTTATTTAAATTATTATTTTTACATACCGCAAATGCCCAAGTGGAGCTTTTTTTCTTCAAATGTGAGTACTAACAGTATATAATTAATAAGTTACTGTGTTTTAACCGGTTTTATTAATAATTAAAATTAAAAATAATATTTTATTAGTTGTTAAGCACCTGTTAATATACAAAATATAGTAAGTTTGTATGAAATTCATAAATACGTATATATTAACACTAAATAGCTTTAAAATGATTTGCAGCTATCATCGTAGCGTGAGCTAGCTCTGAATTATATATTAGCGTGACGGGGAGAAGACGGGTCGGGACGGGTGAAGGCGAGCTGAGGCGGGCGAGCTGCAGGGTCGTGTTTGCACTGTTAATTGTTCTGGGCGCCCTCGAGCGGGATACTTGGACGTAGTATACACGTGAAGACAACCCGCGAGAGTGATATTACAATGCTATAGTCATCATATAATTTAATGCGAAATCAATAGGCTGCCAATATTTGAGAAGATATTACCCAAAAGGTGTTTTACTTTTGAGGGAACAGTACGAACGTTTTTATGAAGGAATTTTGTAAATTTTAAAAACAACATAATTTATATTGAAGAAGCGTGATTGACTAATTTAAATTATTTTTTAAATATAGTGTTAATTTTTTTAATTATATAAATCTGTTGTAGTATCCGTATCCGTATCGAACTCACAACCTGTCACGTTTACAGTTATACGTTTTCACATCTGCGCCACGACTTGGTGGGCCGCAAACAGATTAATCATACGTAAATATTTGTAGGTTTCAAAAACAGCAAAAAACAATCCTGAAGCTTTAGTTTTCATGTTTATAAAATTTTCACTTTCTATCAAATTTTACTATATTTGCATCCCATAAAAACTTGATAAAAAAATATAAATCTACCTAAATCACAGCTAGCTGCGACCTCGTCTTAGTTATTACATGCCTTATCTCGTCGTGAGATGTCGCGTCTGGAGATACTTGTACAAGCCGACGAGACACTTTAAATGAAAATGCTGTGCATTCTGCTCAAATTGGACGAAGTGATATTCACTCCTAATATAGTAGATACTGTTCTTTATTTTGTAAATAATTAATATCAAATTATTGGCCATTGCCAGCGCTTAAACGGAACTAGAGGCCCTCTTCTGTTACTACTGTTAATATATTTAGACGATATTTTTAAAATACTTCAGTTTTTACTTATTTGATATTTGATTGTATTAGAAATTTTTATTAGAGCGATACACATACATTAGAA